>APFE031017237.1:110265-130390 GCA_000404065.3 Pinus taeda
CAGGCCGAAAATAACTGTTCCTAGAATTTCGGAACTGTTCTGGCTTGATCCACGTTCCTGGATTTCCGAACCGTGGATCCAGACGGATCAGGCACAAATCTGTACGGATTTGATACCCGACAGGTGGTTTCGCACGGCCGACCCAAAAAACATTTTTTTTGTTTAACTTGAGTTGGGGTTGGGTTTAGGTTGAGTTAGGGAAATGATAGATGGGGATAAAGCTCATTTCCTCACTCTTGTATTTTTGGAGAGCTTGGAGAAGAGGAGAGAGATCCACGTTCCTAGATTTCCGAACTGTGGATCCAGACGGATCAGGCACAAATCCGTACGGATTTGATACTCGACAGGTGGTTTCGCGCGACCGACCCAAAAAACATTTTTTTTGTTTAACTTGAGTTTGGGGTAGGTTTAGGTTGAGTTAGGGAAATGATAGATGGGGATAAAGCTCATTTCCTCACTCTTGTATTTTTGGAGAGCTTGGAGAAGAGAGGAGAGAGAGAGGAGAAGAGAGCTTGGAGAAGAGAGGCTCAAAGAGAGCTTGGAGGAGTAAAGGAGGAGGAACTAGGAGTAAAGAAAGGCTTCCATTTACAAGAGCTAAAGAGGTAAGTGCAAACCCCAAACTCCTTCATTTTTCTTTCATTGTTGTTTGTATTTTTTCTCCTCCCTCTCATACTCTTTCCCATTCTTTCTTCTTGCTGATTTCATTGCAGGTTGTCCATCTATATTCATATTCCAAAATGGTGTTCTTTTGGCTTCTATGTATTATTCCACTTTTGGTTTTCATGATGACAAGGGTGAGTAGGAAAAGAAGGGAAGAAGAACAAGAGGATAGTGGTCCCCTTATGAGTGACCCAATGTATGATGAGAATGAAGGGTTTGAAGAGGAAGGGGATGAAGAGAACACTGAAATGCTAGAGGGGAACGCTGCATTGACACCCTAGTGGAATTATGTGACCAAACTTGAAGGGGGAAAAGGTGGTGGAAGCTGCAAGTTTTTGTGCCCCCATGGTTGTCATGGAGGAAAACCATATAGTGGTTCATATACCCGTGTGAGGAGGCATCTTTGTGGGGTTTTGGACAATGATGACAAAAAGAGTGTCTTGGGGATAACAATTTGCCCAAAGGTTTCAGTTGAACAAAGAAGAAAATTCAAAAGACATCCAAATAGAGGAGGTTACACAATAAAAAAACAAGAAACAAAAAACTCATTCTGAATCAAGTGCAACCTCTAGATTTGGTAGCTAATCTCCTTATGGTACTTTTGCAACCTCAGGAAGTAGAAGAACAATAGGGGATTTCTTGAATGTTGCTGGGAGGGATGATGTGAATGGAAAGATAGATCTGTTTCTTTGTGCTTGCAAGTACCATTCAATGTGCTTCGCTCTCCCTATTGGCATGATATGGTTAAGGCCATCAATGAAGCCCCAAAAGGATACAAGAGAACCAACTATGAGAGAGCTAGAACAATGTTATTAGAAAGAGAAAAAGCAAACGTTCAAAGAGCTTTGACACGTTTTACAAATGAGTGGGTGGATTGTGTAAAAATTCGGTGACCCTGAATCCTACTGCAACAACTGATTAAGTTTCTTCTATTTGTAAAATTAACTGAACAAATTATTTGTAGTTTCCTACGACAAATATCGAAACTAATACATTGCAGCCTTCACAAATTAAACACTGCAGAGGAAATCAAAACACTGGAAGAATAAATGCACACACATAATAAACACCGTTGTTTTTGGACCAATGTCCTCGTAAAAATGCAACTTGGGAAAACCAGTGCAGCAGCTGAGGGTTTTATTATTATGCAGTAGTAATCTGAGCACAAATTGTTAGATGCCCAAACTGGCAATCTAATACAGAGAAATACTCACAAGGAGATAGTGAGAAAAATATCACACTGTCACTGGCAATCCAAATTTGATCCAGGCTCTGGATGGCTGGCCCCACATGGCCTTTGCATCAGCGTACGCAGAGCTGCGTCACAGTCTCTGGGCGCTGCGTCACCTCCTCCTTTGATCTCCTGCTGGCTGGAACTTCAATCCTTTGGCATGCTGGTCTCACACCCTGACTTCTAGCTCTGGAATTCGACTTTCCCAGCTGAATCTCAGACTCCCTTTCAAGCTCTGCGTTGCCTCTCTAAACCTCTCTTTGTCTTCTCTAACTTGCACTCTCTGGATCTGGAAAACTCTCCTCTGGTTTACTATCCTTTCCCCTCTCTCATTGCTTCGACTTTACTAAGTCACTTCCGCCGACTCATAGCTGCCACTCAGGAAATTGACTGTCCCAACAAAATTGAACTACACAAGTATATTTTTCAAGTGCCCATCAAACTCCTTATAATCTCTCATCGGAGCACCAACAATCAAGATTAAAACATAATCAAGGGCTACGATTAACTAGGAGTTGATCCTCGTCTTCTTCTAGAAGATTCACACCTGATTTAATTAATACCCTTTAATTAACCAGGGACTTAGGGAACCATTTAAAAATGTTAATTATTTTAATTAAATCATCTTTAAGTGGAATTTTCCCAAACGTTTTTTGGGTATTGGAGAATGCATGTGCCTTAGCCTCTCTGCAAAATCTCAAGGCAAGAGCACATTTGATGCTACATAAATCAACAGATTGTGGGGTATCCTTGTATCAGAAGGGCGGACAAATGTTAGAAACCAACATTTGATAAAGTGTTCTTGGTGTTTCTTTTAGTGGTGAGAAATATTTATTACATCTCATGACTCCTCCTCCGTCAGTGCAACTGCCCAAAACATTGCAGATCTCGTATTGTAATCAATCAAATATGTTGGTCCTAATAATGTGGTTCAAGTGATAACTGATAACGCAACAAATTGTAAGGTAGTAGGAAAAATTATTGAGCGTACTCATCCACACATCTTTTGGTCCGGGTGCTTGGTGCACACATTGAACCTTTTAATGCATGATATTCTGAAGCATTAAGATTGTGGATGGATTAATGAGCTTTACAAGAGAGGGAAGCAACTCATTAAATTTATTACAGGGCATACAAGGGTAAACTACTTTTATGGCACTTACTCCAAGTTGCAGTTGCTTAAACTTGCAAAAACAAGATTTGGAAGTTATTACCTCACCTTTAGGGAGCGAGTGAAGATGAGAAAAGCTTTAACTAATATGGTGACCTCTGAATCATGGGAGGAAATTAACACTGATAGAGATGGTGCTAATATAGCCAAGGGCACTGTTCCTGACAATTACTTTTGGTCACAGATTAAATATGTTTTGCAATTCACCAAACCAGTTTATTACATGATTAAGTTTGCGGATTCAAATCGACCAATAATTGGGGAGGTGTATGAGCAAATGGATAGCATGTTAGGGCAGATTAAAGACATTATTGAGCCTAGAGATATCACCTTGTATACTTATATTCGTGCAAAGGTGGAAAAAGCGATGGGATATGCTAAACGTTCCATTGCGTACCTTAGCATATGTTATGACACTATCATCCATCATGATTTTCAACACCAACGCCTGGGTGGGGGGCAATAGGAGAAAAGCACACCTAGATCTTGAGGTTCTATCTGGTTATATGAAAGCATTGGATAAATTAGTCCCTAATGAGGAGGAGGCTGCCTTGGTACAAAAACATTTGAGCAACTATACGCTTAACACTAGTCCATTTGGGAGCATGCATGCAATTAGAGATAGAGAGAATTTTTTCGTCTCTTGAGTGGTGGAACATGCATGGAGGTGCTACTCCACTTCTACAAACTTTGGCATTGCGGGTGCTATCATAGGTGATAAACACTTCTTCTGCAGAGAGGTGTTGGAGCTCTTATTCTTTCATCCACAATGTTAAAAGGAACATGTTAAATTTAGACCGGGCAAAGGGCTTGTTTTATGTTCACTACAACTTGCGATTGTTGTCCCATCACTGTGATGATGCAAAGACTAATAAAGACCTTAATGTTTGGGACAAAAATCCAAAGGAGCCCAATTTGGAGGATTGAGTGTTGCAATTAGAGCAATCGAAGGATGCTCTTATCTAGGATGATGATGATTGAGTTGAGACGCCACCCCCATTCGGTCTCTTGGTTTCCATGTCCCATGCTTCAACACTAACAACAAGGGGATTCATCTTCATCAATTCCACAGTCACTGCCACAACTTCCAGAGCCACCATCTTCTTCATTGCCACCACGTGGAGGCTTACGTCTTGTTCGTGGTGGAAGGAGGAGAGATTAATAGATACATTCATAATTTACTACTTTTGTCATAGATTAGACTTGTAGACTCCTGTTGTGCATTTGAACTTTTTTGTCTTACTCTTCCTAGTTCAGTGTGTAGTTGAGTCTTGGTGGTGGCCAAGTGGACTATTCTGTAAACATTATTATTTGAATTTTGGACATGACTCATATTGACAATTGCTCACTTGCTAGATAAGTTACTTGAATGTTTGATGATTTTATCTTCCAAATGTTTTATGTTTTATAATAAGCTTAAAAATTTGATGTATGTTTGTAATTGCTAGAATCTAGATGGTTGATGCTCGAATAATTAATCATTGATGTACAATGGAATCATGGATGCCATATCTATCTTGATTTATGTAAAAATATGCATGTTTTCATGTCTTCTACAACTAATTTGGTATTTGGGATGTTTTTTTAATATAAATGCAAAAAATACAAGTAGATATATATATATATATATATATATATATATATAGTAGACGCTTCGCTTCCTATATTTTTGGGAAATGACGCCTACGCGTCCCCACTTCCAAAAAATGTCCCCGCTTCAGCCCTGCTTCGTGCAATGTTGCTTCGTCCACCTTGGAAGGCTATATATAGGAGGGAGCTCGACCTCCTATGGACACAATTCATTCTCTCATCAAGCAAGCGAAGGAGAAGAAGAAAAGAGCCAACGAAGGAAGAAGGATGGAGATCAAGTGATTGGGCTATTTCTCTCTCTCTCATCACACATGTGTAAGAAGGGGACTAGGGTTTTTGCTACTGTAGGATCGAATTAATTATTTAAAAGACTTAGATATGATCTCAACCGTTGATCTCAAGTGACGCGAGATCTAATCTTGATTGCCAATCACTTAGGAGATTATGGTTAGAAATTTTGGCTTAATGAAGTTATAAAATAAACCTAAGGGATAGGTTGTAAAATTTGGGTACTAGAGGACAAGTGGTTCTCTAAGGCTTTGATCTTTGGCCTAGGGAAAAGTGTCCAAATTTATTTTTTTACTTTTCTCCTAAAGCGACTTTATAAGTGGTAAAGTCAATTTAATTTAAAAGTGACTTTATAAGTGGTAAAGTTACATTCTAATTTAAAAGTGATTTTATAAGTGGTAAAGTTACATTCTAATTTAAAGGTGACTTTATTAAAGTGAATGAAGAATTAGAAAGTGAAAAAGTGACTATGGAAATAAAAGGTTAAGTAGGTCTTTATTTATGTGGGTGAGTTAAAAAATAGAAAGTGAGAATTAAATGCACATTTATTCTAATCCCTAGATCTAAATGAATCTTAGCCATTAGATCTTAGGGTAACCCAAAAGGTCATTTAGAGAATAAAAAGAGAAGAGGAGGAAAAGATCAATTCATTCTTTTATGAGCATTTGAGAGAAAGAGAAGTTAGAGCAAGGAGAAAATTTCCGAGCATTGAGGAAGTGAAGGAGAGCAGCAAGAAGATATTTCGGCAAATCTGGGTAGCAGCATTTATTGGCACACATCCCAAAGAAAAACCGTACAGCAGGAGAAAGGCACAAAAATCGAGGAAGAGGGACATCAAGTTCTGGGCACATTTTTCGAGGCTGGCCGTATAACATTTAACGCTGTTTTATCGCTATAAAAATTTCTATTTTGGTTGTTCGCTGATTGGCACGATTTTCGAGGTGGAGTTCAAGCACAAAATTTTTGATAAGTTGTAATTTGTGGTTGCTGAAATTTTTACTGTGTATTTCAGTTTCTCTGTAAAAGCATTTTCAGAAATAAAGAAGAGCTCTCAAACTGGTTTTCCCCAAGAGTTGTAGGGGGTTTTTCTAGGGTCACATTGACAAAAAATCACTGTTATTTTCTATGTGTGGTTGTCATAATTTTACTGTGTTTTATTACTGCAATTTCAGTAGTTGTGAAATCTCTAAATTTGTGTTTTCAGAAAAATATTATCATTTCCAGATTTTAGAATTTTTATCATGCTTGGATTTAAAACTAAATGCATGGAGTGATAAGGAAAACTGATAACTGGAGTAGGGGTTGAAATTTCTTCATAGGTGAAGACACAAGTGGATGAAGCAATTTTCTCTAGAGCGAGAGGCTTAGCTAGACTGAAGAGAAGGGAGGAAGAGTGCATGGAAATTTCGGGGGTATTTCCAGGAAGATGAGTTTAGGAAATTGAGAGGCTAAGTCGCTGAAGTGCAGAGGAGGCCAAGTTGTGGAGAGGCTGATTTATCTAGTGGGATGATTTTCTTGGGTGTGCATGTTGAGATTTGTAGCTTGGGTAGTACTCCACAACCTTGGGTACTAGGCTTGTGTGAGTTGGCACCACAAAAGTCATTTGTGGGCTAAATACCCAAAAGGTGGGTATTGCACCCAAGATTGTGGGCACAAAACCAAGATGTATTTTGGAGAAGGCTTCTTTTGGAAAATTTCTTTATTTTGGGCCAACCAGTCACCCCAACATATGAGTAGAGGTAGAGCTCTTAAAGGTTTGGTAGTCTTGTTTTGTAACCATAAGCGTCACCACTCCTCCAAGGATGGTCCTTGCCACATACAACCTTGGCCAAGAACCGAGCTACACCTATACCAAACTTGGCATAAGAAAGGGCGTTCGACAAAGAGATGCTCAATGGATTCACCATTTGATTTACATAATGGGCACCAACCAGGTCCTATATCATGATGTTTTTGCAAATTTTCCCAAGTAGGGATTTTTTTAACCAATATCCATCACATAAAAAGACAAGATTTTCCCAGAATCTTTATCCTCCATAGCCCTTTCCACCACCGCCCCCCCTTTGTGAAAATTTCTGAATCTACACATCAAAAATCCTACTGCAATCACTGGTTTATCATCTCCTACTTGTTTTTACATTCAACAAGTTACTTAAATATTCAAAAAGTGATGAAAAATACTACTGCAGACTACACTGACACATAGATCATAAACTGAAATAGATATGAGACAATCACATAAGGGACACTATTATTTTTGGACAAATGTCCCCAGAAAAACCCAGTGCGGGAAAACCGGTGTAACATATGGAGGGTTTGTATTATTCAATAAGTAGAATCTGAGTACAACAGGTTACCTCTCACACCGGCTAACTTTTCAGAGAAATATTGGCAGCAAGAAATACATATGAGGGTTTACCTCGTTCTCTAAGTCACAACTGATCCACTGAATCAC
This sequence comes from Pinus taeda, assembly GCA_000404065.3. Taxonomy (NCBI): domain Eukaryota; kingdom Viridiplantae; phylum Streptophyta; class Pinopsida; order Pinales; family Pinaceae; genus Pinus; species Pinus taeda. The sequence continues at coordinate 117,661 of APFE031017237.1, forward strand.
TGACTCCGACAAGCATTGCAAAAATCCCAGCACAATCTACTCTGTGTGGGCTAGCGTCTTGCCTCTGGGAGACTGCATCACTTCTCTGTAAGGTCGATTTGCTCTCAGGAGCTTCGACCTCAACCCTCCTGACTCAGAACATTGAACTCCTAGCAAAATCTCGAACTTCCGATGATTATCTCGCTCTGACACTGTAAGAAACCTCTTGGTTTGCGTTAGCTCTGCGTGAGCCCCTTCCTGGGTTGCGTAGGCCTCTACGTTGCCTCTCTGATGCTACTGTTGGCTCTCTCCCTGGTACTCATTGGCTCGGAACTCCCTTCCGATTCAACTCTCTGCTACTGCCCCTCTCACTACAACTCAGATCACTTATTTGATTTTTTCAGCAAACCTCGCACCAGAAAAATAGAATTGACTGTTCACTTTGGTATTTTTCCAACTAACCCTCAAGCCTCCTCTTATATTTTTCTGGTTGATGAATCAATGGCCGAGCTCAAGTCCCTAATCAATGGCTAAGATTAAAACACACTTGATCCTCGCCTCTTAGAAGCTTCTTACCCATATTTTTATTAATGCCCATTAATATTTTTATTTTCCTAAGTGAACCCATTAAAAATATTAATTATTTGAATAACTCCTCATCCGGGTGGAATTTCTCCAAATGATTTCTGGGTCTTGGAGATCTCGTGTGTTCTAGCCCCTCCACAAACTTTTGGAGCTAGAGCACATCCGATGCTACCCAAAATCAACACTCCCTCTTAACGAGGAATGTGCTCTAGCTACACTTCTCAATAGAAGTATTACACTGATCCACTGCATTGGTCCTCTGTGCTGCTGATGCTTGGCTTGTTGCCCTTCATCCACTGCACTGCTGCCCATGACTCAACCACTGTGACTGCTACATCTGTACTGTAGCTCCCTCTCAAAATGTTGCATCATGCTGCCCATAGCACTGCCACTGCTAACCACTGCACTGCAACTCAGTTACTGAGAAGTAAGCAGCTGAAACTTCACCCAAAAACTGACATGCTGGTTAGTATGGATGCCTTGTGATGCTGAAGCTACCTCTGTTGCTAATCTGTGCGGACCCTCTACCGCTACTACCCTGCTGCAATCTGTTCTGTGCCTTTCGCATTGCTACAACGTCCACTGCGTTGCTTCAGACTTTGGCACTCTAGCTTTGCCATTGTTGCTCCATCACACCTTGCACCAATCGACACCCGTCATTTTGCTACTGTCATTAAGGGCTCCTGTAGCAATATGTGATCCAAGAGTTTGGGCACCTCAAGGATCCTGCCCATGTGTAGTCCTTTGGACTACAAATCGATGTCGCCCCACCTCTTCTCCAGAGGTGCATGAGCGCTCATGACACAATCCTCATCATCATACTCCTTGTCAGCCTTTGCTGGAGCAACCTTTGAGTCAGAAGCCTCTTCCTTGCCCTTCTTCCGGGGGCACTGAGTGGGAAATGTCCTAGCTCACCACACCTAAAACATATGACCTTGGTTATATCCTTTTTCTTCCTTTTCTGCTGCCCATGTTGTCTCGATGATGCGAGAGCATCCTCCTCCTCCTCCTCCTTGACTAGGGTTCCTTTGCCGCTACTTCTTGCCTTTGTCAACCTCCTGACCTCTTTTTGTTGAAGAGATGCCCACATTTCCTCCTAACTGGGGGAGAGAAGCTCTGCTCAAGATACTCTAGACAAATGTCTCCCAGTCTTCGGTGACTGCATTCAGGGTAGTCCTGACCATGAACTCAGGATCTGGTGTAGACCCCACGAAAGTCAGTTGGTCTCGAATCCCTTGCAACCTGAGAAGGAAGGGATTGATCTCTTCTCCCTTCTGCATCTGGTACTGTCTCAGCTGATTCTCCAATAGCATCTTCCGTTGAACAAAAGTTTGCTAGTACGAGGTGGTCAGTGTTTCCCACATCTCCCTTGCTGTGCCCTTCTCAACAATGTGTGGGACCACATGATCTTTGACCTCATCTAGAATCATGCATTTAACCTTTGCTTGGGCCTCCTCGTACTTTTGCAGTAGATCAGCGTCTACCGGAACATCAACTACCTTAAAGGCATAGTCCTTGATGTGATTCTTGTCTAGGACTGCCAGGATCCTGGCCTTCCAGATGACGAAATTGGATGCTCCATCCAATCTGTCCTGATCCCTTAGTCCATTTACAACCATCTCTGCTCAAAAAATATAGGACTAGTTCTCTTCTCCCTCTCCTGCTGTTAATCTAGCAAGACTTGGATCTGGATTTCTTTGGCGCTAGAAATACTCTAAGGAACAAGCTCCTCTAGACTCCCTTTGAGTATTGATTTCCTTCACAGAAATCCTCCGGCCAAATGTCGAATCGCTCTTCTCCAATCCTCCTTTGCTACTGCAACCCAGATCTAGATTTCTTTGCCTAGAAATCTATCAAGGCATTGACTCCCTCTACCTCGGCTTTGTCTCCACAGGCACTGTTTTGCACCAACAGAAACAACTTCCCACCAGCTCCACTGATCAAATCTGCTCTACTCCTCCAGCCCCGACAACTGACTGATTTGAGCCTCTCAGGCTCTGCGCTGGCCCAAAGAGCTGACACAGTCACTGCGTGAGCTCCTCTCGGGTACTGCGTCACCCTCTACAGGATCGAAATGCTGACGTAGGCACTGCGTGAGCCTCCGCATCACTTATCTGGCTCTGTGTCACTCCTTTAGCTGCTCCTCTACCTTTGAAACAACACCGTCATTCGGGACAACTGATTCTTTGCAGCAAATTCACTGGATCTCCTGGCTGATGTCTTTAGTGTCCTATGATCTGCAATGCTCTGATACAATGTGAAAATTTCTGAATCTACACATCAGAAATCCTACTGCAATCATTGGTTTATCATCTCCTACTTGTTTTTATATTCAACAAGTTATTTAAATATTTAAATAGTGATGAAAAACACTACTGCAAACTACATTGACATACAGATCATAAACTGAAATAGATATGAGACAATCACACAAGGGACACCGTTATTTTTGGACAAATGTCCCCAGAAAAACCCAATGCGGGAAAACCAGTGCAACGTATAGAGGGTTTGTATAATTAAGCAAGTAGAATTTGAGTAACATAGGTTGCCTCTCACGCCAGCTAACCTTTTAGAGAAATATCAACAACAAGAAATACATATGAGGGTTTACCTCGTTCTTTAAGTCACAACTGATCCGTTGAATGGATGACTCCAGCAAGCACTGCGAAAATCCCAGCACAATCTGCTTTGTGTGGGCTAGCGCCTTGCCTCTGGGAGAGTGTGTCACTTCTCTGCAGGATTGATTTGCTCTCAGGAGCTTCGACTTTAGCTCTCCTGGCTCAGAACATTGAACTCCCAACAAAATCTCGAGCTTTTGATGATTATCTTGCACTACCACTGTAAGAACCCTCTTGGCCTGCGTCAGCTCTGCATGAGCCCCTTCCTGGGTTGCGTAGGCCTTTGTGTTGCCTCTCTAATGCTATTGCTGGCTCTTTGCCTGGTACTCGTTGGCTCAGAACTCCCTTTTGATTCAACTCTCTGCTACTGCCCCTCATTGCAACTCAGATCAACTACTTGATTTTCTCAGCAAACCTCGCACCAGAAAAATGGAATTGACTGATCATTTTGGTGTTCTTCCAACTGACCCGTAAGTCTCCTCTTATACTTTTCTTGTTGATGAACCATCAACCGAGATTAAGTCCCTCATCAATGGCTAAGATTAAGACAGACTTGATCCTCGCCTCTTAGAAGCTTTTCACCTATATTTTTATTAATACCCATTAATATTTTTATTTTCCTAAGTTTAGACTTAGGAACACATTAAAAATATTAATTATTTTAATAACTCATCCTGTGGAATTTCTCCGAACAATTTTTGGGTCTTGGAGATCTCATGTGTTCTAGCCCCTCCACAAAATTTCAGAGCTAGAGCACATCTGATGCTACCCAAAATCAACACCCTCTTCTTCCCGAGCAACCACATTTAGGTGAAGACACCCCCATCTTAGGATTATATATGCCCATTGGAGAGTGAGCCCATACCAACTCATCTGCATCCTAAGAAAGTTTGATGTGATCAATAACCAGGGCATCCAAGAAACCCCTCTATGTATTACGATATTCCTAATCAATTTGCAAATTTGTAGATGAAAGCCACCCTTGCCTCTAGATAGAAGGGCGAGCTATATTGTTATTGTGGGTAAGCTGAGAGAAACCTCTGTCTCTGAACTGGTCAATAAGAACTTGAGGCAAATGATGGCTTAGATTGCCACCATGCCAAGGATCCTGGCCCAACCTCACTTTCAAACCATTTCCAACCTTCCATGCTAGACCTGAGGTGATAAGATCAAAGGAATTTAACACTGCATGCCAAACACTGTTTCCAAATTTTAGAGGTCTTGAGGTCAAAGCCCTTTGCGCATTCACCCAGAAAATTATTTTAGCTATAAGTTAAATTTCTAAAGGGCTGAAATAAATGAATTTAAGCTATAGATGTAGGTTAAAATCTCTTAAAATCAGATCCGAGGTAAAACGAGGTAAAACCAAAATATTTACTTGAGGAATAGGCCTTGTTGAGTGCTTTTTTGGTGAAATCTGAAATTTGAAAGTGCTACAACAATATATTTCTGTAGATATGCACATAGAAATTAGGTATAGCCATGTGAAATGTGGAAAAATAAAGTCAACAAACATTTATATCTTTTCCTTGATTGAAATATAAATTTAAACTCTTTCTTCAAGGGTTTTACTAGCTAGAAAAATAGCAAGTTAGTAAATAAAAATAAAAGAAAAATGTTTTGGATGTTTGAAGTAAATAGAGGGTTGGAGAGTTACCTTTTCCTTTTACCTTTTCCAGTTCGTAGAATTGTGATCACCACCCTTCATTTGTTGATCTTTTACTTTTGGGACTAAAGAGTGAGGAGTTGGGGGTGAAACTATCCTACTCTCTTAGCCTTGAACTTGTTAACAGGAAATTCTGACTCACTAGGATCTGTTCATTCGAGATGCCCCAACCAAAGTAGAAATAGTAGCACTAATTGCCCACAATTCTGAATGGATATTCCTTCTAGATAGCTTGTCCAATATTTGGACAAGTGTATTCTTAATGACTAGTAAGGGAAAAATAGAAATTTTCCCATCCATTTGACCATCCATCCCTCTGGATATCTACCTTGATTTCGTGATGGAAGAAATGTACCTGCAAAACAAATTTCATAAAGCCCAGTGATAGAGGCAAAAAATCAAGAAATAAGAGAATAGAAGAATCAACTCAATACACGAGAAGATTTTTTGCAAACTGGTTTTTTTGTATTATGGCATCAACTGATCTCACTGTCAACAACAATTATTAGAGGAGAGTCTAGCCTATAGAACTTTTTCTAATGGTTAGTTTGGCTTCCTCTAGAAAATAATATTTACTAATCATTCACATGTTGGAGACTTAGTAATTTTTTATTAAAATATTACATGAAATTCATGACTTTGCCCACTAAGGGGTCATATTGACTCCCACAAAACCCAAGGAGACCCAACATTCCACTTGCAAAGGATCTAGAAGTCAACAAGATGAAGAATAATAGCCTTTAGTGCTCCTATGTTCTCCTTGTCCTTTCCAATAGTTATCTTATCCTTTGATTTGACTTTTCCATGCACAATGACTCCAGCTTCACCACCTTTTTCTAGTTCTCCAATGCCTTAATGAACTTGCCAATTCGGCCACCTTGGTTGCTATAACTTAGCCTGATTTCATTTGGGCCTTGCTTCGTTTGACTAAATTATGCCCCACATTGCCACATATCACTGCGTGCCACGTCATGACGCCTTTTGCTAGATCTTTGACACTCTTGGGAATTTGGAGAAATAGAGACATGGGATTTATTCCTCGTTTTGTAGACCATTTTTGACATATTATATGTCAAAATTTTGACAAAATTTGTCCCTGCTATGCCACCTGGAAACTTGTTTTGCCATCTCATCACGCCCAAGTAGATGATCTCTAACGCCCTTCAGGATCTGGAAAATTTGAAACATGGGTTTTGTTCCTCTCGTTGAGTAGACCATTTTTGACATAATGCATGTGAAGATCTGCGCAACACTCCCCTTATAATTCATTTGGAAGACCTGTAGCCCCTATTTGACCCATGTTTGGAAAATTTGAAGCATGGGTTTTGTTCCTCTCGTTGAGTAGACCATTTTTGACTTAATGCATGTGAAAATCTCTACCCAACGCTCCCCCTATACTGCCCTTGGAAACCTTGTAGCACCTGTTTGACCCACTTTTGACGTGATGCATGTGAAATTTTGCTTAATGCTTCCCCTATACTGCCCATAGAAGACCTTTAGCACCTATTTGTTCAACTTTGACCAGCCATATCTTGAGAATGCCTTCATTAAATGGAAAAACTCCACATGGCATGTCATCCTCTCATTGAGCTTTTAACATTGTTGACTTTTTTACTTAAGGGACCACCTTGCATTGGGAAACATGAACTTCCTTGGGAAGTGTGAAAATGTCTCTAACTGTGAGACTGCCATTTCAGAAACATCTAAGGGATACGACACCAAAGCTAAGGCCACCTACAAACTCTACAGACCCATAACCATGTGGAAAGACAGGTTCACTCGATGTGGGCTAGATTGGCCCCTACACTGGTGATCACCCCCACATAAGCAAGGCTCCCATAAAACCATGAGTCCTCATATAAACCCATCCAAGGCCCTTCATTCCTATCTAGGACAAAAGCAATCTGAGATGAATTCAAAGGGACTGGCATTGGTCTGATCAAATATAAACTGACTCAACATGACAGAATGTCTAGGATGCCTATAGGACCTCACATGGTTGTTAGATGGCTTTTGACTTGTGAGCTTGGGCTTACAATAGTGCTTAAGAATGCTGCAATAGATATAGGTAACCTTTGTAGAACTAGGGTCAACACCTGTCAAATATATCACCCATGGATTGCTCCACTCCACTTGATCTACAAGGTCAAGGTAACCTGCACTCATGTGAACATGACCGACTGCTCCATGTACAACTCATTTAACCTGCTATTGCTATATTTAGACATGTTGCCCTAATTTTGATTGATTTTTCACTTTCTACTTGAAATTTCTAGGTTTTGTCTCCGTCATTGCATGAGGCCATCAATGTATAACACTTTTTAAAAATAGAAGCCCTAAAAATAGACTTTCTTTGATCATCACCAATATTTACACACACGCTCATGTCCAAAAAGTGTATCCATAAACCTAGTTGGTTTCCCAAAATAGTAGTATCTATAAATAGAAACTTTCCAAACATAGAAAAATGAAAATTGAAGAATACCCCTTTGGAAAACCACCAGATGAGTACCCAGACTGCAATCAACTATTAAAAATATATAGTTTATAAAAATAGAAACTTTCCCAAAACAGCAAATTGCACAATCAGAAAGTACCTTTTTGAAGCAATCACCCTCCCATGCATGCTGCAACTGTTGTGTATAACATGCATGCATGGGAACCTTCTAAACATAGAACTGGTGTCTGAACTGAAGCACTGAATTTTATGGTGTTACATGTGTCACTTTGAAAATTTCTGGAACTAGAACTTGACCTGATCTTGAATACTAGAGACAAAATAGGTATTCATGAATGTGCTGAAACTTAACACTGAATATGTTGAGGAAAAATACAACGTGAAGACATCAATAACTTGTCATCGTGATTTCAAATGATCAAAGAATAATCATAAGTTGCTCTGTTGGGTCTATTGACTGGTTCAGAAGGGCATAAGCTTTAGTATTTCCCATGAATATTTGAATTAAGAATGTACTGATTATCCTGTTTAGCTCATCCGAACCAAAATCTTCACATATCAACAATGTACATTCCCTTGTTGAAGTTCATTTGATTTGTACTTCATGGCTGAGTAAGTAGCAATAAGCAAATTCATTAGTTTATACTGAAACATTTAGTTTCTTGGTTAATGATCCCCAGAGATTTAACTGCATGAAAATAAAGAGATCAGTCACCTTTCTACAATATTTTCTTCATTCAGATTTGCGCGAATAAGGTGTGAATGATGGCAAAACCTTTTCTATGTTTTTTACCGTTAATGACAATCACACAGTTGTTACTCTCTATGTTTTATGATTTTTGTGCCAGTTTAGGTGGTGTTGTCTTCTCAATGTGCACTGTTATTGTGCAGTACCCTGATCACTTTGCATGACTTCAGGTTTGTACAGCGGTGAGACCAGCTGCAGATGATGAACTTGCATCCATATATGTTGAGGAGTACCGGTATGTTGAGTAAAAATTAACTAAATCATTTTTTTCTCATTTTTTAATTTTTATTGATATCTATATTATGTTGGACCTAAATATTAGAGTGGCCAGTTGATGTGAGATAATGTGATATTTAAGATGCATAATGAATGACATGACATACTCAATAGTGAGTTGTTCCTTGGAAAATTGCCTAAAGAGAAGCATTGCGTTACAACTAGTCCTATTTTTTTATTTTATTTTTATATGTTCATTATGTAAGTTTCAATACAGCCTTTCAATTTAGCACAAATATTTAAATCTGAAGAATCTTATACAAAAGAGCTCCTGATAGTATACATTTTCTCTGTATGGGAATTCTTTTCAAGACTGTACATAAAATAGTTTTAAAATGTTTGATATCAAGTTCTTCATTTGAAAAGTCTAAACTGTATCAAACCATACGGAAGGCTGCCTAATAAAGAAGCATCATATTACAACTATAATAACTGTTTTTCATTCATTATGTAAGTATCAATCATACAACTAGTACTGCATCAATGATGATCTAATCACAAACACACAGGAAATTGGAACCATAAACTACAGTTTTCTCAGCAGGTCATCAAAATCAAAATGTATTACATATATTCTAAGTTACTGCTACTATAGGTGGGAATGCCAATGAAAAATTCAAATATGGTAGTTACAAGAACCATAGAAGGAAGAATCTCATAACTTACACTGTCAGTAATCCTCCTCCATGTCATTATCGTCAGAATCAGCACCATTGGCACTTCTCTCTCCTTATCCTCCTCCTCCTCTATATTCAATCCAATATCTGCATCTGCTGATGTGGAGGATGACCCTTCAAGAGGATCACCATCATCAAAAGTGATCAACTCATGAATATTCGAATTAAGAATGTACTTAATATCCTGTTTAGCTCATCCGAACCAAAATCTTCACATATCGACAATGCACATTCCCTTGTTGAAGTTCATTTGATTTGTACTTCATGGCTGAGTAAGTAGCAATAAGCAAATTCATTAGTTTATACTGAAACATTTAGTTTCTTGGTTAATGATCCCCAGAGATCTAACTGCATTAAAATAAAGAGCCATACGGAAAACTGCCTAATAAAGAAGCATCATATTACAACTATTCTAACTGTTTTTCATTCATTATGTAAGTATCAATCATACAACTAGTACTGCATCAATGATGATTTAATCACAAACACACAAGAAACTGGAACCAGAAACTACAGTTTTCTCAGCAGGTCATCAAAATCAAAATGTATTACATATATTCTAAGTTACTGCTACCACAGGTGGGAGTGCCAATGGAAAATACAAATATGGTAGTTATAGGAACCATAGAAGGAAGAATCTCATAACTTATGACTGTCAGTAATCCTCCTCCATGTCATCATCGTCAGAATCAGCACCATTGGCACTTCTCTCTCCTTCATCCTTCTCCTCCTCCTCTATATCCAATCCAATATCTGCATCTGCTGATGTGGAGGATGACCCTTCAAGAGGATCACCATCATAAAAAATGATCAACTCTAGCATTGGCTCATAAAGGTCCAAGTTGGCTTGTTACCCACCAAAAGTGGGTGACCCCATAGGAGAAATTTTTTGCAACGAACAAAGTTCATAGGTACACAAGCTAAATGCTCCAAAACACTTAGAATATGAAGACGTACATTGAGGATACACACACACACACACATATATATCTATCTATCTCTATATATATATATGAATATACCTAGGTGGGTACCATTTCATGAATTGTCATGTCTTTTGAGACACACCTCCTCAATATACTAATCATTGTTAACTATTAGTTATTATTTATCTACATTCATAACATTGCCTTCCCCTTTAGAAAAGCTTTGTCCTCAAAGCTTATTAATGAAAAGGTTTGATATCTTTTTCTGTCTTGTAATGTCGCTTCGTCTCCTCTTCTTGTGGAACTATAATCATCGATGATACAAGACGATATGAAGTTTTGAGTGTGGTATAAAATTGTCGCACAATAAAATGATCTAACCATCACAAATTAATGTTCTATGGAATCTTGTGGTCACTGGAATCATGGGATGAAATTTTATCATAAGACTGAATTGTGTCGGGTCTAAGTGATATGGATTTGCAGACTAGTTGAGATGTTTGCTTTTATGATTTGGGTGTGGATAAGGAGTTCTTGTGATCAGATTTCCCCTTATCCAGTTTGTGGCTATTTCTTGATTTACTTGAAGTATCTGATTTTCTTTAGGTACAAAAGTCCATTGGTTAATCGCTGGATCTTCACTTGGAAACTCCGTTGTTTGATTTGCAACATTTGAATATGTTTTTTTTTTTGCAAAATAATCCTCGCTGACAGGAGTTAGCTAATATTAAATGTCATTGGCAGCCAAACAAACAGTCGCGATAGATATATTGTCTAAAATTTCAACAAAAGAAAACAAATAGAAACCCTAACGGACTCATTGGTGCACAGAGCAATCCATTAACTAGATTAACGATAACATTCCTCTGCATCCAATCCAATGCTCATCTATTAATCTACTTCTACTTAGATCTCTGCGTCATCTTTCTCCACTTCCTCTTCAGATGCCTCATACGCTTCTTCTTCCACTTGTTCCTCATCTTGGAATGGTAGAGACTTTCTTCTCAACACGTAGAGCTTCTTCCTTCCGCCGGCTTATAGGTAACATTTGAATATGTTTTTACTTCAACTGGTTAGGGATAATTTTGAATCATGATATTATCTAGATTAGTGTTTGTTCCCTTTTCTTCAACTTGGGCTGTTTCATCTAAAGAATTGGATTTTGTCATAAGTTCTTCTAATTTATTCTCCAATTATTTTTTTATGATTTTTAAGTTTCTTGATTTGCGTGGGTAAATTTTGATTGCGATTCTTGATACGTGAAAGTTCATCGCTTTCTAGATTGTTGAATTTATTCTTAGTGTTCTTCTCTTCATCTTTTAAAATTTCGATCGTTTTAATAACCTTTGATTAAAGTTCTTTAAGCATAAATTTTCCTCTTCTTGTTTTGATATGTGTGTCTTGAGTTCTTTCTTTGTGACCTTAGCCTTTTTGACTTGCACAAGTAATTTTCCATTGTGGTCCCTAAGGCAATAAATTTCTTCGTCCATTTTTATTACTAACTTATAATATATATCCTCAAGATTTTTATATTTTTGTTGTGATGCCTTTTTGTTTTGCAGAAATTTGGCTATTTTGTCTTCTAAATTTTTAATATGTGTATTCTCTTGATCTTCCAACTGCAATTTCTTGGTACAATGGATTATATTGTCTTGTAGGAGCGATGTTGGGTGTTCAACTTGCAACTTAGATTTTGTTTCCTTCAATTCTTGAACCACAAGTCCTTTATTAAACTCTGCCCTTTGTCATTCAAGTGTCACTATTAATTGTTTTATCCCTTCATAAAACTTGATGTCTTTTTGAGGATTGTTTTTGTGTGTCACTTTGATATTCAACTAAAGTAAAAGTTTTGTAACATTTTGGGCAAACGACATTTTGATTTCTAAATGACTGTCGACAATTAATATATCCCTTTGAACAAAAAGGACATTTTGAAAGGAAACCAAGGTTCCTTAGGGAATGTATCCTTTTGTTTTTTCTTGATTTATTTTATTTTATTATTAATGTACAGAAAATGTGAGAGTATCACTATAATATAATAATATTTCTTCCTTTATGTGGACCATTATATCTCTTTGGAATATATATATAATATAATAATTGAACCTTTATAACCTTATATATTTATATATAAATGTAACTTAACTTTAAATGTACTTTAAATTTTGTTTGTTGTTTGTGTTGTTTATCTACAGATAATTATATATATATTAATTTAATTTGCTTAATTTTTTTCATTCAATATATATATAATATATATATAATATATATATATATATATATATAATATATAACCGGATTCGTCCTAGAGGCCCCTCGAATCCCGAATCCAGCGTGTCCGACGCGATTCTGCCCTGATTCATGTCCAAATCCAATGACACGTCGTGTCCTTTCCTGACTCGTCGAATCCAAGGTTGTGTCCCGATTTTCATCTGCGTGTCACGATTTTGGGAATCGTGTCCTGTTTCCAGGACACGCTAGGCTCAAAAAGTGACCTGTGCGGGTATGAAAAACCGCATTTGGTCATTACAGCCACGCATATTTTCATTTGGCAAGCGTTTTGGCAGCTTCATGATCAAGTCTAGGCCCTAGTATTGATATGCTATTCATGGTAATGTTAAATTCTTAAAGTAAAAGTGACATTCTCCGTAATCTTCATTTTCATCCTTTTACTTAAATTTTTAACATTACCATGAAATGACTCGGGATGTTTGAGAGTGGTTCCGGCCTCATTGGATTTTATATGGAGAAAGTAGAATTTTAGATTTCATTCAAAATCCAGCAGACTTATCAGTTT
>APFE031017237.1:131042-177534 GCA_000404065.3 Pinus taeda
AATTCCTTTAATTGAAGCCTTAGCTATCTTTCCTTTCATTCGACAGGTGCGATCTTACGGATTAGACGATTTTATATAGTCATGTCCCCTCCGTCTTGTCCTCAATCTTCGGCAAGGTTAAGCAAATATGGTAGTGGCCCAAATGATAACAAGATGTATTTCTATTGACTACCACACAATGGTATGACACTGTACGTACTTAATGACAAGGTGATGTGATGGGAACGGGGTGACATTGTATGACGACTGGAGAGAGAAGAAGCATCGACGCCATCGATTGATTGTAGGGGCAATGACCGCTGCAGAGTTGGGTGCTGTAAATTGCAGCTTTTTACAGAGTTGTCAAGCGGCTAATGTGGCATCAGTGGTAATTTATGTTATATATATTGATTTTTTTACATACTTAATGACAAGGCAACGTGATGGGAATAGGGTGACGTTGTATGACGACTGGAGAGAGCAGAAGCATCGACGTCATCGATTGATTGTAGGGGCGATGACCGCTGCAAAGTTGGGTGTTGTAGATTGCAACCTTTTACAGAGTTGTCGAGCGACTAATGTGGCGTCGGTGGTAATTTATGTTATATATATTAATTTTTTTTTAATTCCCTATATATATATTTTAATGGCTAATGGTATTTCTTTTTTAAATTGCTTCGTCACAAATGTCAACATTGAAGAAACTCTAAGGAAAACTTTGTGTGGCTAGAATCCTCAATTGCAATGACAACAAACTTCATGTAGGGTTAATGGCCAAATGTCGGGATCAGAAAATGAGGCTCTGATACCCATGTAACGAGCAAAGTTCGTACATACACAAGTTAAATACTCCAAAACACTTGGAATATGAAGACGTCCATTGAGGATACAAGTATATATATAAAATGTGAATGAAGAATATGATTTGGTTAAAACTGAGGGTTCCATATATATACCTAGGTGGGTACCCTTTCATGAATGGTCATGTCTTTTGAGACATACCTCCTCAGTATAGTAATCATAGTTAACTATTAATTGTTAATTATTTACATTCATAACAATTTTTCTCCCATCATCTATTCTAGCCAACTAGCTAGCCAGCCAACAGCCCCTATGGCCACCACTAGCCGGAAACGTTGTGTCATTCATATCTCCGCCACCTGCATTAGTCATATGCAGTGTTGTGAACATCTCGATTTTATCTCGAAATCACAATTTTTTGGCCTAACAGATGTTTGCCGATATTTTGATGGTATCTTGATTTTGCCAATGTTTGCCAATTTTCACTGATATTTTCCCGATTTTTACAATTTTTTGGTTTTCCGGACTCTTTCTGATTTTATCCAAATGTCGATGTTCGCAACATAGGTCATATATCTTCTCACCCACCTCGCAGGAGCACATGAACAAAGGTGGGCTTTCGATCAAAAGGCACTCGATTAATTTTGCAATCGAGTGCTTATGCTTGTTTGTATTTAGGATTTTGGGATGGATTATGGGGTGACATGGAAAAAGGAGGGGTTTCGACCGTGATCTTGTTCCCTCCCCTTAAATGGGGGGTTAATCTTCGATCCTAGTCTAGTGGGACCTCCCCTAATGGCCTAATGGGTATAAGAGGGACACTACTTGGGAAGCCTTGATTGAGATAACATGTTCCATCTATCCTTATTCCATATTTACCACTTTCCATCTTACATTACAAGACCTATATTCCACTTGCATTCTTTGAGTTCGATTAACCATTGGTTCTTTGGGATTTGGCACCCATACATCCTCATACCTGGGTAGGCCCTGAAACTTGGCCTTAGGAGGTTGATGCAACTAAGAGAAGAAGGAAAAAACAAATAATGTCCACAAAAGGGAAATAAAAAGAGAATATCAAAATGCAAAAGATGGTTGGGATATACAAATTAGCACGTGGGCAAAAGCCTAACATGAGCTCTACCTCATCCCTATGGCCATCACCCAATTCTTGAGCACCATATTGCTCCTATACATTGTGAAAAAGGAACCCTTGCATGTTCCAACCCTTGATGGGCAATGAGTTGCCTCATCATTGAGGGGATAATAACTACTATACATCATACGAAGCAAGCTCTAACCCTTTCAGCTATGAACATTAATTAAAAGAAAAATCGAGCAAAAATAAAAGGCGCACAAGAGGGGTGGAAAAACAAAGGTTGTGTTGGTAACTCATGCATCCATGATTTCTCCCTCCTCACACCTATACACTCAAGATGTGGATCCCCACCATGCTAGTCACTTTGACCATGGCACTTGGCCATGAAGTCTTGTCCCTTCTGTAACCATCACTGTTCACATGAAACCTATTGATTGAAGGGTGGACTGAGGAAATGTCAGTTCCACTTGGGGGTTGGAAACACCTAATTGGGTTGTCCTTTAGCCACTCCTACCTAAGCAGGTAACACAATTGCAAGTCAAAGCCCCAAATTTGGAAGGGAATCCTTGTTTGAAGTGTCAAATAGCCCATTACTTTCAAGCTTGGTCCACTTAGATGCGAAAATGAGTATTATACTTGATGATTTGTCGCTTTCACTAGACTTTGTGATGTGATCGTTAGGTGGTTTCATAGCCAGACCCTGGCCACCTTAATTGGTACTAGGATCCTAGAGTAGCATATTAACACCCATAGGTGAGGCGTTGAGAACCATGGGACTCCAAGCAGTAGCAGAGCATTATATACACCCTTGGGCACCTCCAACACCCACAACATTTTGGCACTTTTCCTTGCATTTGATGATTTTCGGGATGATTCACCTAGACCCCAACATGCCCCTAGTTGGTCTTTAAGCGCTTTGTGAGAGTGAGCAGTTGATCCAGGGCCTAGATGAGGATGGTCTCACCCCTTGAGACATGGGAGTGCTAGCACCACCTTGGAATCCCTCAACGTTGGAGTAGAGACAAGCACTATGGCCATTTGGAGACCCATGAGACCACATTTTGAGATCTGAGGTGCAATTCGGGGTCCATAGTGAGATTTTGACAAAGAACTAAGGGAAAACCCTTAGGAGCTCATTTTTAGAGGCCTCTGAACTTAGCTTAGCACCAAGAGACCTCAACGCGTGCCCTAAAAGGGCCTATGCATGGACGACATCATCATATTCTACCTTACAACTCACACGTGTTGGCAACTTGTTATGTTTTTTCTTGGCTAGTAGGTCGGCTTATGATCTAGCTTAATCATTGTAACATAATTTAATGTTTTAGGGGCTTTTAGGCTAAAATAGGCATTCATACTCTTCATATAAATAAAGGAGAGATTCATTTGTCAATCATCATCATACACTTGGAGTTTCAACCTCTTGTGTAATTTGAATTTTCTTGTCTTTTGGTGTAAAACAGATTGATGAATGCATTTTGAAATTTGGAGCAAATCGTTTGTCTTTAGAGCTATTGTCTTGGGTCAATGTATGGAATTTCTTGCACATTTTCTTGTAATTGAGCTTATTGTTGAATAATTATTTTTTTATGTCTAATGTATGGAATGTTATGAATATAGGGTATGCTATTATGCCCTAATTTGTTGAAAATTTATTAAATGGTATCTAGATGTCATTATTACATGCATTGCTCCTGAATAGCATGTGAATGAATATCCTAGTGGTGAACTTTAATTAGCTCTCCCATAAAATAACTTGATCCATTGCATAGGTAATTGTTAGGGTTTTGGGTGCTAAGGTATCAAGAATGCTTCCTCCTTAGCAACCTTTTGGTCATCCAATCAATTCATAGATTTCATTCTCCCAAGGAGCAAGGCATTGGCCTCCTTGTTGGTGATCAAACTCATTTCTTACCCATAAAATTAATCCTTATTTCCCTTAACCTGATTCAGCCCCTTAAAGGCCAAGCTCTCAAACTAGGGCTTGGTGCGAATTCCTAGTAGAGAGTAATTTTTGGTGTTGAAGAGTTTAAATGCCAAGAGGATAGTGGTTACCACAATATCATTCCCTTTTGGTAGGGATCAGTTGAATTTCATCCATAAATTTCTTTGCTGCAAGGAAAACCCTAAGTTGTTGTTGCTTCAACTTAGGGGCTTGTTTGAGGGTTTCATGTGCCTTTATCTTATTGAAAATCATTGTTGGAAACCCTTTCTTACCATGTTGACATTTGGTCATAGATTTCCTCTTTTAGGCCTCTACAAGGAAAGAAAATTTCTTTATCCTTGCGTTGAACTGTGTATCTAAGTCAAGCCTTTCCTTATTGGTCACCTTATACCCTAACCTTAGAATACCTATTAGGGGACCTTCTCACATATCGAGACTCCCATCGACAAAAATCCGAAAAGAGCAGGGGGATTTGGCTGTGGTGACAGTGGGGCAGTACCCCATTGTTGCCGCTTGGTCTATAAATAGCTTTGCAGTGTACTTGTCTCAAAGGACTGCTAGATTTTGCGACAACATTTCTAGCACTATTTTCTGGGACGAGGCGAGCCTTTCCCCCTGTAATTTGAAGCCTCAGCTTTACCCTTTGAAGTGGGACAATCTCTAACGACAAGATAGATTCGATTATGGTGACTCTTGACTTAATTCATACTGCATCCCTTAGTAGCTCTTTTGAGGATGCCCCTGAAATCATAGCTACACGAAGGAGAGGTGCTGCTAGGAGGGCTATGGAGGTAGGTACTTCTCTCAAAGCCACCACACCCCTAGTTAGATGACTTTTTCCCTATCCCCCATGGCTCACATGAATAGGCCGTGGATCCTCGTTGCCTTTAAGCCATTATACTTCACTAGGCACCATAATGCTTCTCATCGCTTGCCTGATAAATATCATGAATGGTTGCCTAGGTTTACTTGTAATGACACAATTACTGCTGAGAGACATATTCACAATTTCTATTGGGTAATTGGTCCTAGGTATATTTATCATGAAGATGTGGTTATGATGATGTTTGCCCTTTCTCTTGATGGGGATGCTAGAGATTGGTACTTTAGCATGCCTCAAGGGAGTGTCACTGATTGTGGCACTTTCCGTGAGGCTTTGAAGAAAAGGTGGGCAATAGAGCAAGATGGAGGTATGTTGCTTGAAAATTTTCTTGCTGCCGTGAAAACCGAAGAGGAAACTGTTAAGAATTTTGTTCAGAGCTTTGATGACCTCCTCAAGGAAGTGCCCAATAGGTTCAAACCTTCTGATGCTATCATCCTTGACAGATTCATCAAGGGTTGTCATGGGAACCTAACATATGTCCTCAAAGATAAGAGCCCTCAAACCTTGGTTGATGCAAAGAAAATTGCCATTGAATTTGAACAAAATATTAATGTTGCTCGAATAGACATGTCAACTATCCTAGGGCCAAGGTTGAATCCAAACCTAAGCCTAGGTCCTAAGATGACCCGTTATACAAGCCTTCGCCCAAAAGTTTGATAGATTCACACTGAATCACACAAGGGCAAAAGGCTCTCATGAATAGAATGACAATGGTTGAAAGGAACCAGGCCTCTAGGTCAAAATTTCCTCCAAGAAACCAATTCAACAAGGACAAATCATTCCCTAGGAATGCCACCAAGGAAGGCCATACCATGCAACAAAATGTCCCAAACACCTTGCCCCAACCAACATGGTGGCACAAGGAGAGTCATCCCAGTATGATTATCCGCCTTCTGAAGATCTCGAGGAAGATGTTCTTTACGATGAAGAAGAAGAAGAGGAAGATCCAGAGCACTTGAATGTGGTGGATGAAACCAATGCATTCAACATCTTGATTGGGAACACTTTCTCCCACCCTGAGCCTAGTAAAATCCAAGCCAGTGTTGACCATGCTAAATCTATGTTGGTGGTTGAAAGTAGTGGGAGATTCAAGGGCCTCCAATATTCCAGGAAAAGTAAAGATCAATGCCAAGCAAGTTCTAATGTTGAAAACCCATCTCAAAGGAAGGACAATTCCCAAGGACAACTACAAAGCAAACCAAACACAAAACCCTAGAAAGAGGAGGTTGAGCTTAATATCGTTATCGAGAATGCTTTGGGCAAAGTGACTTTGCCTGTTCCCCTTAAATGGCTAAAATTCCTCCCCAAAGGAGGAAAATAAAGAAGGCTTTAGGTCTTAATGATGAGCCTAATGACCCACTTGTCATATTACAAAATATGCATATTGATGAGAAGAATGGAGGCCATGTTCCATTCTTGGTATCCTTTGTAATTAACAATCTTTTATTGCACAATTGCATGCTTGATTCAGGGGCATAAAAAAATGTCATGCCATTGAAAGTAATGCATCATTTGTAAATGGAAATCAATAGGCCATATAAGAATGTATGTGGGTTTGAGTCCAAGTCTATTCTTGTTTTTGATCTTATCAAAGATGTGAAGGTCTCTCTAGCAACTAACAAGGACATTTTTGTAGTAATGGATATTGTTGTCATTGATGGTGCCTGATGCTTGGGGGATGCTTTTGTCAAGGAAATGGTCTGCTTCAATTGGTGGACAATACAAATGGATTATCATATGCCACCATCCCTAACCTTGACGGGACCCCTTTTGTCCTCTATAGGGAACCTCAATTTCTTGAGCATTGTTGAAGATCTTAAACCATTCCCTTTACTGCCCTACAACACCAATAGAACCACTTCTAAAAAGGCTATGAATCACAATCCTCATCGTGAGAACACAAAGCCTTCCCAACCTCTCGCTTCTCAAGAGATCTGCCAAAGTAAAAGATCAAACACAAGGCCAACCATTCCTAAGAAGCAATGGTTCCAAAAATCAAAGAGGGACTATCAAGTAGGTGTTCTTGTTTTGGTTGATAAGGACCTTGTCCCTGTCATGATCCATGGAAAAGTAGGTGTAGTTTACTTCTATATTGTTAAACTTGATGGTGAACTTTTACCTTCCACTGTGAAAAGGAGCCTCCTTACCTTCTTTTATAGGAATTGATATTCACATATTATGCATGGTGGTGTAGGTGCATTTCATATTGTGTGAACATCGCTAATAACATTTATATCATGTTTCATATAGATTAGACAACATTTAGAATACATTTTATTTTGTTTATGGATTTATACTATTTTATAAAGCATGGTTGATACACTATGCCTACTGCACATGCTCCCAAACAATTTTGTTGCAATGTGCCAGTTAGAGGATCACTGGAGTTCTCATGAACTCCCTGTTCGAGTACATGGATCATGCGCTCTACGGTGAACTCATGTCCTAGTTGGAGCCAAATGTTACCCACCAAAAATGGGTGACCCCATAGGAGAAATTTTTTCTCCCATCATCTATTCCAGCTGGCTAGCCAACAACCCCTACAACCACCACTAGCTGAAGACGATGTGTCATTCATATCTCTACCACTTGCATTTGTCATATATCTTCTCACCCGCCTCACAAGAGCACATGAACGAAGGTGGGCTTCCAATCAAAAGGTACTTTATTCATTTTGCAATTGGGTGCTTATGCTTTTTTGTATTTGGGATTTTGGCATGGATTCTGGGTTGACTTGGAAAAATGAGGGGTTTTGATCGTGATCTTGTTCCCTCACATTAAATGGGAGGTTAATGTTCGATCCTAGTCTAGTGGGACCTCCCCTAATGGTCCAAAGGGTATAGGAGGGGCACTGCTTGGGAAACCTTGATTGAGATAGTGTGTTCCATCTATATCCCTATTCCATACTTACCACTTTCCATCTTACATTACAAGCCCTATATTCCACCTCCATTCTTCTAGTTCAACAGACCATTGGTTCTCTGGGATTTGACACCCATACATCCTCATACCTGGGTAGGGCTTAGAACTTAGCCCTGAGAGGTTGGTGCAACTAAAAGTAAAAGGAGAAAGCAAATAATGGCCATAAAAGAGAAATAAAGAGGGAATATCAAAACGCAAAAGATGGTTGTGACATACACATTAGCATGTGGGCAAAAGCCTAACATGAGCTCTACCTCACTCTTATGGCCATCACTTGGTTCCTGAGCACCATATTGATCCTATACATCATGAAAAAGGAACCCTTGCATGTCCCAACCCCTGATGGGCAATGAGTTGCCTCATCATTAAGAGGAGGTTATAACTGCTTGTTAGTCAAGGGCTTACTATTTTTGACGATGCTGGTTATGATGATGCTTATCAATATGAACCCTTTGTATGAGGATATTTGAATTTGAGAGTATCCTGTTGTGTCATTATGAATACCTCCCTAGTTAAGAGGGAGTGTTGGAAATGTAACTAGTATCGGTCTTCATAATGTAATTCAAATGTACTATTTATGTATTTATTATATTCATTTATTATTATTCTATTTTAGTCAAAGCATGTTCTTCATGCTTATAGGGTTGTTTGAGTCAAAATAATTTTTTTTTATGATTCAAAGAAACGTAATTGAGTCAAAGTCCCATCTGGACGTCTTGTAAGAAAAAGGAAAAATTAATTTATTTGAGTGAAAAAGTCAAAATATCCTCCACAGACCAAGTCGGCCCTCCTTGGACAGGTTAGCCTAATGAGGTAGCTTTCCAACTTCCTGGATATGTATAAATACAAGGCAGTTCAACCACACTCATCATCCATCCATCACATCGATTTCTGTGCGAAGATTAGAAGAAAAACTAGTGAAGTCAAGAGAGAGAGGAAGACAATCAACGGAGAGATAATATGAGTTATTTCTACCTTAGATCTTCTGTTGACTTTGACTTGTTGGAGGTGGATTGGGGGAGGGTTGACTTGAGTCTTTCTGGCAGTCTTGGTCTTGGTCTTGGGTCTTGTATATCTCACTTTGATCTGATTCTATAAGAAGAGGATTTTCTTTGGTTTTCCTCCTTGTGGGGTTTTGCCCTGGCTTGGAGCCTAATTTCTTTTGTTCTTTGTTTCCTTTGATCTTCATGTTTTGTACATTTTGGTAATTGCTTGATGAAGAGAGTATAAATTTAATTAGAAGTCAACAAATATTTACAAGTAATTATCAAGTTAAGAGAAATCTACCTTAATCTACAAGCATCTTGATTTCTCAACTCTCCTTTCTTTCTTCAACTCTTCTTCTCTCTCTCTCTCTCATTTCAAAAAATGAATTGAATAATGTGTCTTTCCTTAGAAACTCCTTTTATGTCTCTTCATAATGAATTTTACCTAACCATAAGATCTAATGGCTCTGGTTAAATCCTTGGCCAATGAGATCCATGTATGTGATATTCATATAATATCTCATTATCATAACTTAAAATCATTTTAAAAACATTTTAGTCATTAAAAATGAATAAAAGTCACTTTAACTTTATCAAATAGAGTTAATGTCCTAAGGACCACTTTTGGACATTCTCCCACATGCTAGACACCAAGCCAATGTGGAAGACACTTGTCTGAACTAAAACCACAAGCACCTAGAGATCAAGTTGCACTTCATCAGAGACAAGGTTCAGAGAGGTGCACTGAGGTGCAGTGAGGTTGCAGTACATTTCCACAAGGGAGCAGGTAGCAGATAATCTAGTTAAGGGGAAATTTGTTTTCTACAACAATAAGCTCGGGGTGGTGGAGAATCCCTTCAATAGGAGGGAGTGTTGATTTTGTAGCTTCAGAAGGTCTCCTGCACAAGGTTGTGTCATGCATGCAGGAGAAGAAGCCCTCTTTAGGTGGTTATTTGAGAGGAGCAACTAATATGATCTCTTTCCCAAATTTTTAACTTAGGAAAAGGTACATTGATTAACTATTTAATTAATGTTGACTTTGGGCTAATGTTTATCTAAGAATAGATATTAAATTATTTTAAGTGACTTAAATCTAATCTCCATCTTTGATCTAAGAAGGCTTAGATTTAGTCTTAGCTCTGTTTCACTTTGGAGATTAGGGATTTGGCCCATGGAGATATTTTAAAGAGAACCTATCGAAGAGGATGAAGACATCACTATTGTTGAGAGAGCAATTTCTAAAGGAGTGAGAGACTCAGGACTGAAGAGAAGGGAAAAGGATTATATCAAGCAAATTTTAGGGGGGTCAAATCTAGGAGAGAGAGACCGAATTGTTGAATAGTAGGGTTGAGTTTTGGAGGGAGGTTGAATTATCCAGGGCCAATGTTTCTCAAGTGCGCAGGGGCTGTACAAAGGGAGAAAGAGGGGCCAAGTTAGTTGGTGAAAGAGGCCGATTTTCCAAGGCTGAAATTTTCAAGAGGGCTGGTTCCAGGATGGCCAAATTTCTTGATGCCAATTTTCCAGAGGGTCTGATTTCCAGGTTCCAGTAACTGTAGTTTTCTATGTATTCTCTGTGGCTCTAAGTCCTAATTTTCCTGAGTATTACAAAGTGAAGGACGATTGTTTTGGGAAAAGTTTTCTTCTGCTGTGTGATTGATTTTCCTATTTTATTTCTGTTGCAAATTTAATTTATAAAAGTTAAAATACCAGTGAATTTATTTTCTAACAGTTTTCAAATTTTATTGAATAAATAATTTATTTGTGTAAAATAATTGTTGAGGTATAAATAAATGAGATCTGGTATTGGAGATTTAACAAAAAGATACCAATGAAAAGGATAAGTTTTAGCCCTTTTAGGGCAACTTATCAACCAATAACCAGATTTGAAAATACTCTTTTACAACAGTAATGTTGAATATTTTGTCATTGATGTCAAAGCGGGAGCATGTGCAGGATGTTAAAGCTGGTGTAAGTGCAGCAGGTGTAGGCAGGTCCAGGGTCTAGAGTGAGTGCAGATATTGTCATTAATATCAAGGTTGGAATCAGATGAAGGCCAGTAATGTGATAATGAAACCCTATGCTCTAGGGTTTGGTTTCCTGGTCGATGGATATATGCCACATTTGTTCGAGCTTTTGAAGCAATAAATCACCAAGGTTGTCTTGGAGACCCTTGCTAGTTGATTCTCCTTGTCATGCTGATTCTGTTAATATGCGAAGCGTCTCGTGGGCCCTCACAGTTTGTTAGATATGCCCAGTCAATGTTAGTGACCCAAATTAGCGGTCCAAAACCCCAAGGGTTGATGATGTGGCAATTTTACTTTGACCACAAAGTATTGAATGATGTGGCAGCCAAATTATAAGTTTTCAAATTTATTTTGAAATTAAACAAAAGGGTGTGGTGAAAGGATTTCATAATTTATAATTATGGAGGGGTTTTAATTATCTAAAAAAGGGGACTCTTTAATTCTACGAATCTGTGCTAATATTGGGTACCAAAAATTAAGATTCAAAATTTAAAATAACGTTCTCCCTCTTTCTTCTTCCTCAGTCAACTAACCCTCCTAAGTCGCTCATCAAAACTATATAATATCTCATATGATTTTCATCAAGTGGGTAAGAAACTCGTGGTTTTACATCTGCGGCAAGAAACTTGTGGTTTTACACCTGCGATCTGGAGGAATGATATGAAGTCAATTTGCAAGGGTTTCTAGGCCATCTGTTCCTTGGGATTCATTTTTTTAATACAAGGGTTTTGCTTTGTTTATCTTGTAGGTGGCATTTGCATGAGTAACCTTGCTTTGATTTAATAACTAAACTGCAGCCAAGAGATTGAAATTTTTGTGATTTGTTGCTTCTGAGTGGTCTAGCATGGATCTGAAACAGTTCACTAGGATCTGTGTATTTTGAGTGATTTTGTTGGATGAAATAAGCACTGTGGGATTTGATATGATACTATCTAGAGTACTCTTCTGCACATTACAATCTATCAGTTCGAAACCCCTCTACGAAAGACTGTCGTTGATCTATTCATAGCGTAAAACCTATTCGCTCTCTACTACACTTCAATTGGAATCCAATTTTTCTGCAATTATACTTTGGCCTTGTGGAGGTTAGACTCTTAGAGTCCAGTTCTGGAAAGTATTCATTGCACTTTGACTGTATTCGTTGGGCAAGTTTCTTGAAGAAGCCTGTGGAGAATTGAGCCATGCAAGTCAGTGAAGTTTGTTGTGAAGTTGCTCCAGTTTTGATAGAAGGATTATTTGTGGGAAAAACACTGTAGTGTCTCCTTTCAAGATCGAACCCTTGATGACTGAAGTAGAATGAATGAGCATATTGATTGCTGATATAAAGATCTCCCTGAAACGATTCCCTAAGAATTACTGCTGAGTGACTATTTGCGACCTTGTGAATAAGACAGCTAATTGTTTTGGCAAAACTTATTGGCACAAGATCTTTTTTTTCCCTCTAAACATTAAAGGAGATTGAACCTAAGACAATCAAACTTGAATTGTGGGTGTAAAAGCATATCATCTGGTGTACAACCATAGCATGATGATCCGAGTTGTCCAACATTGCTGCAATGGAGATCCCATGATAGGCAATTATTTTGATGATATGTAGCAATTTGTCGTAGCATGATTTTTTTGGATGCTAGAGGCCATCTAGAGCCTATTTGTTGATGTATTGCCAGTTCAGAGATGGATTGCACTCAATGCTATTTTGGTTATGTGCGTGCTATATAAATGAGAACTTGTAACTTGTGGACGTGGTTGATGAATATTATAACTTCTAGATGATTGATGTTATATGGTTTAATCCATGTTTTTATGCTTTTTACATCTAATTCATCAATCTACATGCTTTTGTTGACATATATGCGTAGTTGTAGGATTTGTCTCCCCCCCGCAAGGGTCTAGAGGCGGAACCGCGCCCTATATGGATCCACCACTAATTCTTCGGCGGAATCGTGGATCTGCCATTTTTTGGCGATTCTTGAAAAATCAGATTTGAGGGGGCCCGACCCACGGTTCCCACTGCCCCATCCACGGATCCAAAAAGGATCAGGTGCGGATCCATGGAGGTTTGGGTATGTATCCACCGCGGATCACGAGTAGATCCGAGAGAAGGTGGATGGTTCACATGGTTCCACGAGGCTTCTTTTTTTCTTTGGAAATTTCCAATTGTTATGTGAGGAACTACGCTTTCCGGATACTCCCAAGATGCCCCTTGATGCTCCCTAGACGTTCCCTAGATGCTTCCTAATGGTAATGTTAAATTCTTATTTCATTTCCATCCTTTTACTTAAAATTTTAACATTACCATGAAATGACTCAGGGTGTTTGAGAGTGGTTCCAACCTCATCAGACTTCATATGGAGAAATAGAATTTCATATCCTATTCAAAGTTCAATAGACTTAACTGTTTTTAGGATCAATGGGATTGTGGCGTTTCATTGGATTATATCATGTATGAGGGCATGTGATTGACATTTAATCAAGAGCATCGAGCCCTCTATTTACCCCAGTGTTGGTGTTGTTGATTGTTGAACTCCTTTGTCATGGCCTTAGCAAAAATGTACCCTTCGCTCAAGTCAAAATCATTGATAAGGCATGTTAAGCTTTCTCTATCATATTATAAGGCTTGGATTAGGTTGTTTGGTCAATATTGGGCAAAGTTGACTAATATCCCTAGAGAATCGAAGTAGAGGCAAAGGTTAGACAAGAGAAGAGGAATCTAGATTCTAGATGGTTGATGTTGGAATAATTAATCATTGATGTACAATGGATGCCATATCTATCTTGATTTATGTAAAAATATGCATGTTTTCATGTCTTTTACAACTAATTTGGTATTTTGGATTTTTTAAAATATAAATGCAAATATATATATATTATATATTATATATTTATATTATATATATATATATATGTTGATGCTTCCGAGACGTTTCACTTCCTAGATTTTTGGGAAATGACGCTTCCATAAGACGTCCCCGCTTCGTGCAACATTGCATCAAAATATATAAAACTATATAATAATTCGCTCCCGACCTAGGAAATTTTTAAAATATAACTCCCTGCTCCTGCTCTCAACTAACCTTGACATGGATGCAGTGACCTCTGATGCATAACCTTATATGACAGTCATTTGCTGCAGTTTTCCTGAGAAAGCATTACCATCCTACAACAAACATTGTCACACAATTATAGTGCTGTTTGTGAGGTAACAACAACAGAGGCAACAAGAATGATAGCAATAGCAAAGACAGTTAGAGTGATATAGCAGAAGCAGTGAGTGCAGTAGCAACAAAAGTAGTGGACAATTTAATGGACAATGGTTGTAGCACAGTGAACAATGGTGAGCAGCAATGGTGATGGAAACAATGATGGTACTAGCAACAACAACAGAGAGTGGACAATAGCAATAGTGTTGTGTAGCAGTAGTGGTGGACAACAACAAAGGTTGATTGTGCTTGGGCCATTATCCCTGGTATGTGAGCCCAAACCTTCATGGAGCATTAGCTTCCTTCCAGCTTGCTGGTAAAGCCCTGGGGAGTCTTGCACTTCCTTCTAGATTCTTCTAGTAAATGTTGTATGTACATCATACATAACAAAGCTTGTTTTGGACGACATATTCTATGTACTCTCTTTGATGTGATGATGTGTCATATGTTTAATTTGTTGATGCTCTAAATGTTTAAATAATCTAACCAATTGTGTGAAAAAGAAAGAAATACTGATTCACCCCCCTCTCAATATTTCCAACAAGTAAAGCCAACCCTTTGCATTCTTCACTTGGATGTCAAATCATTGAAACAATTGTTATTTTGCTTATGTCAAATTAGTAAGACATATATGGCTGTATATAATAATGCATAAATAATAAATATAGCTGAAAATCAAATCTGGAAATTGCACAAGTTTTGCACAACTGGACACTTCATTAATATGGTCAAGATGAATTACATGCACATACAATAGCCTTATCTCTAGGCTAGTACAAATCCTCCTATCTCTCCAAACCCTAGCTAGTGCAAATCAATAAAACCATAACAACTAAGAAGATCAAATATGCATGAACCACTCCAACACATTCTCCAAGGTAAGATGTCACTCCCTCCTCTTCTTCTTAATTCCACCCCAGGGTTTTATCACCAAACCATAATCTTGAATCTCCAAAGGATAAACTCTAACTCTAGACCTTTAAGATGCTCCAAGATACTCTAGGAAGACCGAAAATCCTCGCCAACTCAAGAGAGATAGATGAATTACATGTGAAGATGAGAGAGAAAGAGGCTAGTGCACACTCTTCTTTAGTTAACATTCATCACACGTGTGAATATAAGTGAATGAATGAACATATATGAATGGAAAGATTATCTCCTTCCTCTATTTATATGAGAGGTGTTGACCACTAAAAGCACATTTGAACACTGTTGGATGGTGTTGTCATTGATGTCAACCCTGGGGTTTGATTGGGTTTGAATTTGATTGAAACCCCAATCATTGATGTCAAATTAATAATGAATAATTCTTAATAATTGTCTGGATTACATCAAGTTGGAAGCACCGTTGTTGGATAGTTGAAAACCCTAGTCCTAGGGTTTAGGTTCCTTAGACTGAGGACATACCCCGACTTTTTTGAAGGTTTTTGAAGTGGCTATTCTTTAAGTTTGGCTTGGATATCCATGTCATAAGATTCTCCTTGAAAGATGTTTTTGTTGGTATGTGGCATGCCCCGAGAGGCCTTCTGGTTTGAGAGATATTCATGTTTGAAGTTGGGAACCCCAGTGGGTGGGATAAAACCCCATAGGAGTGACTTGGCAAAGTTTCATTGGTTGTGGGCTAAGTTGCATGAAACGGGGAAACGGGGAAACGAGACGAAACGCAGAAGCGAAACGAAACGCGACCTCCCCAAATTTTGGAAACGGGGAAACGCGAATATATATAATAATATTTTATATATATATATATTATATTTAAAAACATTTAAAATTTTAAAAAATTATTAATATATATATGTGCAATCATAAAGCATTAATGAATTATGATACATTTACTTCTCTTTCTCCCACTGCTGAAATCTCCCTTGCTCAATGTTCAAAACACTAGCTACTCTCCCTTGCTCAATGCTCAAAACCACTGCCAATCTCCCTTGCTCAATGCTCAAAACAACTGCCAATCTCCCTTGCTCAATGCTCCTTGCTGAATAGTGTGATGAGAGAATGAGAGGCACTGCTATTATATAGCTTTCGAAATGGATTCTAGAACTCATTAGAAACCCTAAACCCAATTAGAAACTAATCAAAAATTAATCAGCAAAAAAAAATTTAAAAAACACAAGTAAAAAAATCGGAAACGAGGCCCGTACGGCTTGGAAACTCGTTTCCGTACGTACGGGCGCGTTTCCGTTTCGGGAAACGCGCCCGTACATACGGAAACGAGTTTCCAAGCCGTACGGTATGGGGAAACTCGTTTCCGTATCGTTTCCTGAGGGAAACGACCCCTAGGGGCACGTTTCCTGCAACTTAGGTTGTGGGCATCCAAAATTAGGCATAAGGGTTCCTTGTGGAAAATCACCTTAAGGAAAGTAATCACAAGTGTCTCACACATATAGGCCTAAATCTTCACCTTAAAGTCAAATATTTTTAGGGCTTAAGGTAACTAAGTAGGGTAATTATCAATGAATTAATGTTATAAAAAATAAAAAGAAAGATGTTTAAACCACCTAAAGTCTATTCCAACATTCACCCTACAAGCCCCTCTAAACACTATAAAAAAAATACCTATCCTAACTTCCAAAAGATACAACTCAACAACATTACCTCTGAAATTTTCGGCGTACCTGTAGAGAAAATTTCGATCTTTTTGAGGCATAGAATATCTGGGATTTACCACTGAAGTTTGCGGCCCACCTAAGGAAGAACAGTTCGGCCTATTCAAGGTACACTTCTCTTCCATTAATCTTGTATATCTCTGAATGGCATTCCAGAAAACTTAAAACCTTGAGCTATAGGTTGTCCTTGCGGCTAGAGCATCTTTCCTTTATAAACTTCAGCCTTGTAATGAATTGTCTAAGTCTTGGACAGGCTTGAAAACACCTTGGGTACATCATTTTAAGTTATTTTGGATTGATTTTTGTGCTGATCTGCAGTTGAGATAGAGCGAATTCCTTAAGTCTCCTTTGGAGTTGTATTAATACGGGATTACCCTTCCTTCAGTCCTGCAGTGTCTTTTGAAAATTCAGACCTGTATTAGTTGAGGATCTGTGCAACCTTTTAGGTCACAGGCAGAAAATTTTGAAGCCTTTGGACCTGTATAGATCAGGATTACTCTTTAGGCCTTGAGGTAGTTTTCTAGGACGTCTTGTAGGTTGGTCTTAAGTTAATTGTTGGGTCTGTTTAGGTCTGGTTAGGGTCACATCTAAGGTCTAATTTACGTACATTTGCTCATAAATCTGCCCAGAGCAATCCAAATCTTGAGCAGTGTATAGGAAGTGTGATCACCTGCAGTTGTCAATATATGACGATGATTCTAACAATAAAATAGTGGCAGTAATCTCAGTGTATCAATGAAAAGACTCCAGTATCAACTGCACTAAGCCAATCATTGACCTTTCATTACAATTCTGTACCAAAGCACAGTGACAAATGATCATCATGACATAAGACTAACATTTACCTTGACATAAGGCTGTTGTAAAATTGTGAGACAGTGACCTGATATATAAATAGACTTGACAGTGTTAGTATTCATGTAATGTGACACAGAACAATAAGAGTATACTTTCACTAACGTTTACCATGACATAAGGCTGTTGTAAAATTGTGAGACAGTGATCTGATATATAAATAAACTTGACAATGTTATTATTCATGTAATGTGACATGGAACAATAAGAGTAAACTTGACTGTGAGATAAAGACCTAGTTAAAACAGGCATGGATTTTCTGATACCTATTCTAACCGTAAATCTGTAAGTGACCTTATGTTAGTAACAATGCTTGACTCATTGATATAATAACTCTAT
Source organism: Pinus taeda (assembly GCA_000404065.3). Taxonomy (NCBI): domain Eukaryota; kingdom Viridiplantae; phylum Streptophyta; class Pinopsida; order Pinales; family Pinaceae; genus Pinus; species Pinus taeda. The sequence goes on from APFE031017237.1 coordinate 148,688, forward strand.
TGTATAGCTATAATGTAACAAGACAAAGTGCATTGATCTGAATTGGTCAATCATTGTAATTTGGTGTTTGATGCTTGACTTGACTTAGTTAAATAAGGTTGGTAGTTCATAAGATGTAACAGTGCAACTGTGTCTTGTAAATAAAATGACTTAAGCTTGACTAGGGTCCTTTGTGTGAAGATTGCAGATTACATAAATGATATTGACTATGACACATAGATTTGAAAACCTTGTGACTGTCCTAAGTGTAACAGTTAATCAATGTCAATATGATGCCTTGGTTTGATGTGACAAGGATAGATGAGTGAGTTTGATGATGACAATGAATAACAGCAGCAATGATATTACTCATGTGATGTAGTGGTAACTTGAATGGACTATCTATGACACATGTCACAACTAGGAGTTCTGCTAGGTACATGCAGCATGGTCATAAACCTTGATTGACCTTACTAGTAACTTGTTATTGAAATGTAATTTGATATTCATGACAACTGTAGTATTGGAGTTCATTAATAAGATAGTGGAGACTTGACATGTATACCTGATCTATAGATTATAGTTGACATAGTCTTATGTACCTGTCAATGACTTGACATATGTAGTGACTTGGCACATAGACTTAACACACATAATAACATTGCTGTACAACTTACTGACATGGGATATTGACAATAGTATCGGATTTGTGATCAGCAGTAGAGGTGAAAAGACATATGCTGATAGTCCTCCTTGGCACAAGTTTGAGAGCTTTGCTGTTGATTTGTGGTAGCATTAGATGTGCTCTAGCCATGAAAATTGGTGGAGAGGCTAAAGCACATGAGATCTCCAAGACCCAGAAATGGTTTGGGTAAACTCCACCTGGTTAAAGAGATATTAAAATTATTAATATTTTTAATGGAGTTTCTAAGTCCAAACTTAGGAAAATTAAAAGATTAATGGGTATCAATATAAAACTGGGTGAGAAGGTTTTAAATGACATGGATCAAGCCAAATCTAATCTTAGCCGTTGATTAGAGATTTAATCTCGCCTGTTGAAGACTCAACATAAAACGTATAAGAGGAGGCTTGAGGGTCAGTTGGAGATACAACAAGGTTGATCAATCAGTGCAATTTTTTGGAGTGGGGTTTGCTGAGAGAAATCGAACCAGTGATCAAAGTTGCAGCAAGGGGTAGTGAGTGCATAGCAGAGAGGCAAATATAGTGCCGAAGGATTAGCGTTGAGGCAAAGAAGGCTACGTTGAGCCAGCAGGAACCACGCAGAGGGCCAGAGGGATTACGCAAAGGCTACTAGGGCCTCCGTGAGTGACGCAGAGGGCTAGAGAGCCAGCGCAGGGCATCAGAAAGCTGACGTAGAGGGTTCCAAGTTGACGCAGAGGCCAGGAGGGCTGACGTAGAGCCTCAGAGAGGCGTTGGAGAGACTTTCGTGGAGCAAACTTGTTGAATATCTGCTTTCGAAGAGAGGTATTACTGCCAGATTGATTTCTCTGCCGGGTGAGCCAATTTGGCACCCAATTGTACTCAAGAAAAGCTGCTTAATTATAAAACCCTCAGAATTGCTGCACCGATCTTCCCAAGTTGGGTTTTTCCGGGGACAATTGTCCAAAAATAACGGTGTCACTTGTGTGTTTGTCTATTTCTTTCAGTTGATGATTTGTAGATGGTTGAGATTGCATTTGTGTTTATTTTTCAGTATTTATATGTTTAATTCACTTGTTAAGAAATTGAACAAGTAGGTGAAATAAACCAAATAGTGCAGGAAGAATTTCTAATGGGTTAGACTTAGAAATTCCAACATGACATGTATACCTGATCTATAGATTATAGTTGACATAGTCTTATGTACCTGTCAATGACTTGACATATGTAGTGACTTGGCACATGGACTTGACACACATAATAACCTTGTTGTACAACTTACTGACATGGGATATTGGCAATAGTATTTGATTTGTGATCAACAGTAGAAGTGAAAAGACATATGTTGATAGTCCTCCTTGACCAAGTTCGAGAGCTTTGATGTTGATTTTGGGTAGTGTCGGATGTGCTCTAGCCATGAAAATTGGTGGAGAGGCTAAAGCGCATGAGATCTCCAAGACCCAGAAATGGTTTGGGAAAACTCCACTCAGTTAAAGAGATATTAAAATAATTAATATTTTTAATGGAGTTACTAAGTCTAAACTTAGGAAAATTAAAATATTAATGGGTATTAATATAAAACCGGGTGAGAAGGTTCTAAATGACATGGATCAAGCCAAATCTAATCTTAGTCATTGATTAGAGATTTAATCTCGCCCGTTGAAGACTCAATAGAAAAAGTATAAGAGGAGGCTTGAGGGTTAGTTGGAGATACACCAAGGTTGATTAGTTAGTTCGATTTTCTGGAGTGGGGTTTGCTGAGAGAAATCGAACTAGTGATCAGAGTTGCAACAAGGGGCAGTGAGTGCATTGCAGAGAGGCAGAGATAATGCTGAAGGATTCGCGCTGAGGCAGAGAAGACTACGTAGAGCCAACAAGAGCCACGTAGAGGGCTAGAGGGATTGCGCAGAGGCTACCAGGGCCTGCGTGAGTGACACAAAGGGCCAGAGAGCTAGTGCAAAGCATCGAAAGGCTGACACAAAGGGTTCCAGGCTGACGCAGAGGCCAAGAGGGCTGACGTACAGCCTTAGAGAGGCGTTGGAGAGATTTTCGTGGAGCAGACTTGTTGAATATTTGTTTCCGAAGAGAGGTATTACTGCCAGATTGATATCTTTGTTGGGTGAGCCAGTTTGGCACCTAGTTGTACTCAAGAAAAGCTGCTTAATAATAAAACCCTTAGAACTACTGCATCGGTTTTCCCAAGTTGGGTTTTTCCGGGGACGATTGTCCAAAAATAATGGTGTCCCTTGTGTGTTTGTCTATTTCTTTCAGTTGATGATCTGTAGATGGTTGAGACCGCGTTTGTGTTTATTTTTCAGTGTTTATATGGTTAAATAACATGTTATGAAATTGAACAAGTAGGTGAAATAAACTAGATAGTGCAGGAAGAATTTATAACGGGTTAGACTTAGAAATTCCAACATGACATGTATACCTGGGTCCTGATCTATAGATTATAATTGACATAGTCTTATGTACTTGCCAATGACTTGACACATAGACTTAACACACATAATAACCTTGCTATACAACTTACTAACATGGGATATTGACAACAATATTTGATTTGTGATCAGCAGTAGAAGTGAAAAGACATACGCTGATAGTCCTCCTTGGCCCAAGTTTGAGAGCTTTGCAAGGTCATAGGGATGACTTGAGGCACCTTGGTTTGAGCTATCATCACTCTTCAGTGCCTGTCACATGCAACAATATAGGCAGTTTGAGACAATGATGTTGGTAGCCAGTGTTGTGAGCTCATGAACTCTCATCTATTCATATGCAATTTAGTGGTTCAGTTGTGACGTGCAGTAGCCTATGTGAGCAGTGACATGCTGTGGTCATTGGTGGCAGGTTGTACAGTGATAAGCAGTGATTAGATTGTGTAGTTGTTAGTTGGTTTGCTAGTGTTGACAATCAATGTTTGATGTGTAGTATTGTGTAGTGATCAATTTGGCTAGCATTGCGCCGTGATCAGTTTGGCTAGTATTGTGCAGTGATCAACTTAAGAAACATAGTACAATGGTCAGTGACTACCAAGATTTGATAGGATAAACAACATCTTCTTACAACATTCTTATATTGATTCAGAACACAAGGAGATCTAGTTTGAAAATTGTGAAACATGGTCTGCTAGCTCTTCTGGGTAATTGAAGACATCTTCAAGTTGTGGCTTGAGAACTCTTCAGGGTGGCAGGGTGGTGCTAGGGCAGGTCGTGGCTTGCACAGGGAATTGTGCCTTTCTTTTAGTTGTGGTTGATAAATTACAGCGTGACTAAGCATCCTTCCAACAATAGCTTGTAAACAAAGTGTTGGGGCACTCGTTAGGTTGTGGCCTGACTTATAGGGCATTGGGGTGTCCTTCCAATTGCAACAGGTTTATTGGGTGTATGAGCGTCCTACAAGTTGTAGCTTGTGAATTAGGGGGTTGATGTCTCCTTCAGTTGTAGTTGAAATCTTGATGTAATTATTTTTTTTAAAAGAGAGAAGGAGACAATTACTAAGAAGCGTTTGGTGGTTTTTTACCTAGAGGGGGTTTTCCACCTAAACATATTTGTGTCCACTGTTCTATGTTTTTTCATTGTTGTATGGTGTTGTCTACTGTTGATTATTGTTTATGATTGTTTGAAGAAGAGCAATAATAATAACTGAAGATTAACTAACGCTTTGAAAAAGATTAAAAAGTGCTAATTGCTAAGAAACACTGATTCACTGCCCCAGTATTTCCAACAAAGACTTGTGAAAGACTCCATGATCAAAGTACACTTAGAGCATTCCAACACCATAAGATTAGTCAGAATTCTAGACTTCATGAGGGCTTTCAAGCCCCTTTCTTCTTGTTCTCCTCATTCCGTTTCTTAGATTTCGTAGCCCTACATGGACATTGTAAAAATGATGCTAATATGATGAAATAGAGTCATTTAATAGGCCTAGGTAGCTTAGGATTTTACTAGCAAGTGTGTTCACTTTAGGGAGTTTTTTTCCTTAGCTAATTGTTTGTGTTTTTCAACACTGAATAATTAGTTGTATTTTTCTCCTAGATATACCCCGAATCTAGAGTGGGGCTTGATGGTAAAGTCTTAGGTGAGTCCTAGTGTCTAGAGTCAATGTATATTACCATACTAGATCATCTCTAAAGTTTCGCGGAATTTGGTTAAGTCTAAGTGTCATTTTTTAATTATTAAAAATTTCTCGCAGGACGGGATTTTGAACAAAATTTTGATGTAAGATGTAAAAGTGTTGTCTAGAGAAGTTGTAGGGGATATGAGTACTCAAAATTAGACCTCGACAACTCAACTTTCTACTAAGGCACACTTTGAGGGTCAAAAAATGATTATTTACCCCTCAAAACCCATTTTTTCTAAGTTTTGGAAAAAACTGGCAAATAAATTAGCTAGAAATGAATAGTTGGGAGAAAATAAAAATTCTCTCCAAGTGGAAAATTCTCAAAAATGAGGTGGAAGCTCACAAAAATTAAAAGTCAAGTCAAAAAATTATGTGGCTCCCATTCTTAAGGAAGATAACCACAAAAAAGAATTTGATGGTCCTCAAGCACAACAAATGTCATAGAAAATTGCATTTTTTTGAGGAGGATAATTCGAGTTCCAATATTGATGAGGATTTCGGTTAAGTTTTGACTTGGGATGAGCTTGAAGGTGGTCTCCCACTACTCTCACATTAAATTGCCACTACTTCTCCTTGAGCTTGAAGGTGGTGTTCTTCTTCTTCTTTTTAGGTATAATTGTTTCAATTTGTGCTTAATTCTCTACTTGTGCTAAATCGAATTGTTATTTCCATTTGCCAGGGTTTGATCTATTGATGTAAGTTATCTTGCGTTAATATTTGAGTCAGAGGACCACTCTAGAGGGAGAAGCACTAGAGGCTTTTTGGTTGAATCGCTAGCCTTCTTTTTCATTATGTAATCTATCTCCTTCTGGATCTGACAATTTTTTGTCAAGTTTGTAGGGATCTTTATTTTTTGTAGCAGAGCTTGAGCATGGGTAAGTTCTTGGCTAAATGAACTCACCCTCAAGTGGAAATTAGCAAGAACCCACATTGATTTACTTCTCTCAAATTCTGATCTAAAGATTGAAATGAGACTTTCTACCCCAGATCTCTATGATGCTTTTATTATTAAATGTAAATCCAAATCTACTTATTTTTATGTGCTTTCATTGATAGATCTAGCTTTTAGATCTTATCCAAAGGGTTTTCCCTTTCTTGCTTTGACAAGAGCGGAGGTGTCCTCAGTCTCTTGTGGCTTGCATTTGTATTTTTATGTGTATATTCTAATTAATTTTCTGGTCTATTTTCTCTCGCATAAGATCTGATCTTCCTCTTTATTGCCTACATAATTGTTTGTTGATGCCTGAAGACTAGGGTTTTGAAAATGATTCAAAGGGATCTATAAAGAGGCTTGAGAGATCAAGAAATATTAGTATTTGAGACTTCTCCCTACCATTGTTCGTGGATAAAAACCCTTCTCTCCCTCTTTTGCGCAAATCTTCCTCCTGAAGATTTTGAATTTGACCCATCAAAGCTAGATCCATTGGAGGAAAAGCGAGCTTCCTCACTTGAGGAACTCTCCATTGTAATTTTGCAAATAAGCATTTAATATTTTTCTCATTTTCATTTTGTATTTTGAGGAGTATTTGTTCCTTAAACCCTTTGTTGTAAACCCTCCTCAAGATCTAAGACTCTCATTTCTCTATAAGAGGATATTTCTAATAATAATAAAATAAATTTTCTTCTTGAGGGAGCTTGGGGTTTTCCCCTTTTAATCCTGATCTCTTCATTTGGTACAAGGACCTTTGGGTGATTGGTGACTAACTTGATTGATTTTCTTTGCTAGTTGAGTTGATTTACTTGCTCATTTCATCATCCAATTGCTCATTCACATGCTAGATCTCATCTCTAATTTGCATTTTTCATTGAAGTATACTCATTTCCATTACTGATTTACCTGCTTAAATCTGATTTACTCACTGCTGATATAATTCATTTTATTGCTGGTACATGACTTATTTCATTGTTCATTTCATAGTCTATCTTGTTTGCATTTGACATCTTATAATTGTATGCAAGTGTGACATTTTATTGAGCTATAATTGGCATTATCAACCCATAAGCAATCTTGTCATTAAGCACTTGTATTTACTTTACATCTAACTTGCACTTTGCAATTTTGCTTCTGTAAAATTCACCTCCAAGCATAAGCTTGGTTGATAGACTTTTAGGAAATCTTCCTCAACTTTCATTCAATTTCCCAAGATTTGAGTTTGGAGGAAAAGTAAAATGCATGGCCTCACAGTGCTCTTGCATGGCCAAGTCCCTTGTAGGAACAAAGGCATGTAGGTTTCCTTGAAAAACTAGGTGGATATCGTTAATGAAGCCTTAGCTTCTTCACTCTAGCCTTCTTGCAATCACCTTGATTCCTTACTAAGTTAGAGGAATTGGTAGGAAGTAACACCCTAAAATAGGCATTAATAAAATTAACCAGGACCACTTTATTTCACACACTCACCTACAACTTTGGTTCACCTTGTATGTGATTGATTATCATTTGATCTCTTTCTCAAATACATACAAGTTGGATTGTGAACATCTACATTTACTTTCAAACATTTCACTTTATGTTCTTGTATTTGTCTATTTCATTTACAAGCTCATATTTAGTTCCCTTTGTTGTCATTATATCATATTTGAGCAATTTCACTTTCAATTACAAGCTTTGATCACTTGCAAGCTATATTTCTATTTAGTTGCTCATCTCTCAAAGTTGTATATAATCTTTTGCTATTGTGGTTTTGTCTTTATTCACTAACATTGTTTTGCAGTTTTCCCTTCATTGCAACTTGTTGCATCTTGAAAGTTACATTTTATTGCAAGCATCGTGATTTCATTTTGAGCATATATATTTCTTGCAAGTATATTATTATTGGCGTTGGTCTTCTTACTATTTTCCTTGCAGGATATCTTGTTGAAATCTATTTGATTTATTTACATTTGCTGATGTTTGTATGCTCATAAATATTTGTACTTGCTAAACGATTTCATTTCAAGTTATATTTCAAGTTATTTGAATGGTGAATACTTAATTGGTTTACTAACTATCTCCTAGAACTTTTTAACAAGCCTACCTTAGAAATCTTGCTTATGGTCTACCTGATGAAGGTGCATTAGAGATTCCAAGTCATCAAACTTTTTGGAGACAACTCCAAACCGGGTTTCAACATGGAAAAATAATTTTATTTCCTTATTGTAAACAATTTTAATCTCTTTTTTTCTTTCTAAAACAACTATGGATAGACATAAGACATAACAGATAAGATTTTAGTCTGAGAATTTTCCTTTTGAGGCATGGGAGATTTAGGCGAAAAATCATAGATTTAGGGAAAAATCGTGGAATGATTTTAGGCTTTTATGAAAAAATCTACTTTGCTCCAAAACAATTTTATCTATTCTTGTAAGTTTACGGGATGAGAAGAGGCCAAGAAAATATATAATGAAGCCATAGTGAGAACGAGAATACCTGGATATATGCATGTATAGTTTCTTAATGAGAAGACTTTTTCATTGTGTACTTGTCTCAGTGTTATGGCGTGTGACTACATGGCTTGAAGAAAGGCCAAAATATATATTTGAATGAAATGCATCTCTGTAAATTTTGCCTAGGCTGTTGCATTTCAAGCAATCAAAGAATAAGATAAATGCCAATTTATTTTGTTGAAATTGTCTTCAATAAAGACCACGTTGACCCACGTATATTTGTGCATCTCCTCGAGAGCAAGCTAATTATTTGTTATGGATTTGTGTTCATCCTCATGAGTGCGTAAATTGCTCAATGTATATTTGATTGGCTTCTTGTACTGCATTTGAGAGTTACTTTTAATAATTTATGCAATAGTGCTTTATTTGATCCCGTGGAACTTATCCTTTGTACGATGGCCAAAGAAACCTCTAAAGCAGATAGAAATGAATGTGGGATAGTGCGTTGAACCATTGAATCACATTTGAATCAAAGGCGTGGTTGGAGGATTGGTCACAATTATCAAGAGTTGTTTCTGAATATGCTAATTCATGATAAGTGATAGATTTAGATAAATGCGTGGAGCGATATCTGCCAAATATATCTGTGAAGATAAGATATGCACATTGAATTTGTATTGCTCATTTCTTTCTTGGATGGTTGTGTTGAAGATGTCTTTACTGTGAGAAGCCCACATTATAAAAGCTATTATTGTTTTTCATTGAAGGTGATGTTTTTATTTTACCATGAATGATCAGGCATCAATTGAATTTGTAATGTGAATGCACACAAAATTAGTAATATTGGTGAAGGGAAATTAATGTCAAGGGTATTTTGGGCTGCATCACTACCCCCCTTGGCTTAGCTAGGAGAGAGCCTAGACAAAGAGAGTTGGGATTAGGTGACAACCCCTTCTCTGAGTTTTGCCACAAAGACACACCTTGTGGGGTCGAGGATTTTTCCCACAAGTCTTGGGTGTCCAATTTGTGAAGGGAACATCTTTTGGTGTCGTTGCTAGGGATAAGTCCTCTTTGATTCAGAATACGACTAAATTTCGGTTTGCATTTTGGATTTTTGGAGTTAGATTCCTGTTCAAGTGGTGACTCCACTTGGTTCATTTCTGCAAGAATTTCTACTAGGAAGAATCAAATTAGCTTGGTTAGCCCCACTATTAATCCTGAAAAGGTTTTTAGAGTGAGATTAAATAGGCTTTCTTCTCGTAGACTTGTTGCTAATTTTGGGCAAGAGGCTATTTCTGTTATTACATGTCATGACTCCTCCTCCATCAATGCAACTTCCCAAAACATTGTAGATCTCCTATTGCAATCAATCAAAGATGTTGGTCCTAATAGTGTGGTTCAAGTGATCACAGATGATGTAGCAAATTGTAAGGTAGCAGGAAAAGTTATTGGGCATACTCATCCACACATTTTTTGGTTTGGGTGCTTGGTGCACACATTAAACCTTTTGATGCATGATATTGTGAAGCATAAAGAATGTGGGTGGATTAATGAGCTTTACAAGAGAGGGAAGCAACTCATTAAATTTATCACAAGGCATACAAGGGTAAACTACTTCTATTGCGATTACTCCAAGTTACAATTGCTTAAACTTGCAAAAACAAAATTTGCAAGTTATTACCTCACCTTTAGGTAGCTAGTGAAGGTGAGACAAGCTTTAACTAATATGGTGACCTCTGAATCATGGGAAGAAATTAGCACTGATAGAGATGGTGCTAATGTAGCCAAAGGCGCTATTCTTGACATGTTCTTTTGGTTACAGGTTAAATATGTTTGGCAATTCAACAAACCCATTTATTACATGATCAACTTTGCAGATTCAGATCAGCCAATAATTGTGGAGGTGTATGAGCAAATGGATAGCATGTTGGGGCAGATTAAAGACATCGTCGAGCCTAGAGATATCACCTTGTACAATTATATTCGTGTAGAGGTGGAAAAGCGATGGGATATGTTAAATGTTCCATTGCATGCATTAGTATATGTTTTGACACCTAAATACTATCATCCATCATGGCTTTCAACACCAACACTGGGTTGGGGGGGGGGGGGCAGTAGGAGAAAACCACACCTAGATCTAGATGTTCTATTTAGTTATATGAATGCATTGGATAAATTAGTCCCTAATGAGGAGGAGGCTTCCATGGTACATAAACAATTGAGCAACTATACACCTAGCACTGGTCCATTTGGGAGCATGCATGCAATTAGAGATCGAGAGACTTTTTCTTCTCTTGAGTGGTGGAACATGCATGGAGGTGCTACTCCACTTCTACAAACTTTGGCATTGCGGGTGCTATGATAGGTGGTAAACATTTCTTCTGCAGAAAGGCGTTGGAGCTCTTATTCTTTCATCCATAGTGTTAAAGGAACAGGTTGAGTTTAGAATGGGCAAAGAGATTGGTTTGTGTTCATTACAACTTGCAATTGTTGTCCCATTACTGTGATGATGCAAACACTAATAAAGACCTTAAGGTTTGGGACAGGAATCCAGAGGAGCCCAATTTGGAGGATGGAGTTTTGTGATTAGAGCAATTAGAGGATGCTCTTATCCAAGATGATGATGATCGAGTTGAGATGCCACCCCCATCTGGTCCCTTGGTTCCCAGGTTCCATGGTTCAACACCAACAACAGGGGCTTTGTCTTCATCAGTTTCAGTGCCACAACTTCCACAACCACCATATTCTTCATTGCCACCACGTGGAGGGCCACCACCATCATCCATGTACTCTTCGTGGTGGAAGGAGGAGAGATTAGTAGATATATTCACAATTTACTACTTTTGTCATAGATTAGACTTGTAGGCTTGTTGTGAATTTGAACTTTTTTGTCTTGGTGGTGGCCAAGTGGCCTACTTTGTAAACATTATTATTTGAATTTTGGACATGAATAATGTTGACAGTTGCTCACTTGCTAGATAATATGCTTTATGTTTTATGTTTTATAATATGCTTAAATATTTTATGTTTTATAATATGCTCAAAAATTTGATGTATGTTTGTAATTGCTAGAATATAGATGGTTCATGCTCAAATAATTAATCATTGATGTACAATGGAATCATGGATGCCATATCTATCTTGATTTATGTAAAAATATGCATGTTTTTATGTCTTCTACAACCAATTTGGTATTTGGAATGTTTGTTTTGAATATAAATGCAAAAAAAACAATATATATATATATATATTATATATATATATAGTAGACGCTTCACTTCCTAGATTTTTGGAAAATGATGCTTCCGCATCCCTGCTTCTAAAAAATGTCTCTGCTTCATCCCCACTTCATGCAACGTTGTTTTGTCCTCCTACTCTAAATGTCACTTTCAGTCATTCTGCAGAGAAGAAATTAACTGAAACGAGGGGAAGAATGGCTAAAATTGCAGTTTAAGGCAGTTTTATAGAGAAAAACTGAGCCCAGTCGATTTGTACTTGAGTCAAAGTCAGTCATCCTGAGTCAAACCTGGTCAGCCCAAGTCAAACGTAGCCTGATTAGGGAAAAAGCTTTTGGCAGCTGATTTGATCCAGAATCACAATTCCTGAGTTAACTTGCTGATTCATTTACTTTGGCCTCTGGAGCAATGAGTGAAAAGTAAAAATAGTATACATAAGAGGTCAATAGAGTCATTATTACACACATTGATTTATGATTATTCTACTTTAATGTATGGGGTTACTTGGCTTCTGCTACTATCCGAAGTGTTGTTGTGTAACTCACCATTATTATACTTTTGGGAGCTGTGTTCGATGCCCATATTTGGTCTACATTGTGTGTATGCAGGTATATTAGGCTTTATTTTAATTTATGTTCTTTACAGTTTTCAACATGGTGTTGTTGTAAATATTTGGATTTGAATCTTGGTGCTTGATTGCTTTTGCTTCATTTTAGAATTGATATGAAGGTGGGGGGCTCTTCTATACATTACATCTGCCTCAAAAGCAGTTTATTTGTCTTTTAGACTTAATTCAAGGAATATTAAAATAATCTGAAGTGCTTTTTGGTTTTTCTCGTTTGTGCCCAATGTAATTTTACTTTGACTCATTGCAGCAATGTCTTGGATGTTGAACTTTCTAAATATGTTGAGGAAGCTTATCCAAAAGGACAGTGTTCAGTTTATTGCACAGCTGGAAAAGATGTCGAAGAAGAAGGGTCCAACTTTGAACTTACAGCTGTGATATCTGTTGCTAAATATAGCCCCCAAAATTTCTGGTATGTTTAATTGAAATGGATTGACTGATGTTTTGGGTCATTTTATGTATAGCGTATAGGCTATATAGTTCACAACTACATGCATCTTATAGATTTTTGTTTAGAAGTTATTCTCTTTTACCAACAGAATGTTTGTGGCCCTTTTTTATTTAACAAGGTTGTTTGTTTGGGGGGGATTTAAAAACTATTGTCATGATCGCTTAAACATTTTTACTTTTATGCAAGGTGATGAAGTAAAGGCCTATAGAAAAACTCATCTTGTGCCCTGATTTCCAGCTACTAAGCAATCAAACATTGAGCAAAATGTAGACACTCTTTTTTGCAAAGATTACAATCGATGCTATTGCTGCAACCTAGTTTGTTTACTAATGCCAAGTTTTTGCATATATTAAGGGGCAATGAAGTAGACTGCAACACAAAAACATCACAGATTTGATCATAAATCCTTTCAATGGTTTTTGAATCAGTGTTTTGTATGTACTTTTCACATGTTGTTTTTCTGATGGGATTTACATGTTACAGTATTCAGAGAGAGAGAGAGAGAGAGGGAGAGATTAAAAGTATTCATGAGGTCAATTGGCCTATGGGATGGAACAGTTACATCTCATGCCACATTTCATTTACAATGAAAGAAGATAAGAAAGAAGTGTGAAGAAGAGATAATATCCTAGAAATGGATATAGAGAAGTGTCATGTTACTCATGGTTTTAATCCGCAAAGGCACCCAACTACTCCAATTCGGGTAGCTCTTAGCAATTTATCTCTGGTGCATATTATCCTTGCTGCTCTCTTTTTATGCCCTCTACGTATTTCTTTTGGAATGCCTCGTCCCAGTTATTGTTTTCTAATGTTGTTGCTTTCACGTTGTGGTTTTATGCACTGCAATTGAGTAAAAAGTGTTATTCAATCTCTACCTTCCCTTTTCCACATACCTGGCACGCTATATCTAATTTGTAATCACTCAGTGTATGGCCAAGTCAATTCACTAGTATGGGTGCTATTCACATTTTTAATGCAGAAATTAGACATTCTTTACTGTGCTTGTTTATTTAACCTTGCTGTGGTCTATTTTGAATAAATTATTGTTATGTACTGGTCTTAATGCCATGCAATAGCTATTGTCAAATTTTGCTGTGTATTCTAGACAGTAAGTACAAACAACAAACTCATACAATCACATATCATAGAACACAGAGTATTTTACCTTGGAAATCCAAATGGGAAAACCAACATCGAAGAGGAGGCTTGGTTGACTCCAAAGAATGTTAAAAAATAGTAGGTCACAAATCAGGCTCATCTAGAGCTATGCTATTCATAAGCAAATGACTCAAGGCAAAAGGAAAAGGTAACACCCTTAATCTACTCTTGAGACACTTAGCTAGGCAAACATTGGTGTACAACATATATTCTTATTTTCTCTAGATTATGACCGAGTGATAAACAATGGATTCCTCTTATTTGGAAGAAAGACTCACCATCCAAACTGTAGGTGATCTATTGTTGTAGACACAACAACAAGCTTGTCCTTCTTCTGCTATGGAATCTTTACTCTGGAAAATTACAAACGCTGGGATGACTTGCCTCCCTTTACATGAATGCTAGATTTTCTTGACACTCAATCAAAAAGTTGTCTCCTTCACTGCTGCAGTGCAGGAAGTTTCGAACTTGGCCGTCAATGCTTGAACGAACCCATTATCTGTGATCCTGTAATATTCCTAATGGAAATATACAATGATAAACAAAGCAAACATAGACATAAAACGACGAAAATCAAACACGTGAATCAGTCCATGAAATTTCATCAAAATCTGTGCTGCTGAGTCATTTTATTATAATAAGAAGAGGGTACAATGAAGTGCTGGAAAGAGTGCACCTAGGCTTGCTCAAGGAAAGCTAGCTAAGCCCAAATGAACAATAAGAAGTCCCTCTCAAATGTGCTGCTGCTCTCTGCTGGCTTTGCACTGAAACTGCCCAAAAATATGCTGCTCGCTGTGAAGAACTGCTGCTAGGGCCTCCTTCGGTGGTAAAAAAATTCTGGGAAATAAACTCTGGGCTCTCCACCAAAACCTAGAAAAACTCACGAAGGAATTGGCCAAATGTTGACCTTGGAATTTCGGCCCAAATTTCCCCTACCTCCTCTAGTTGCTGGCTGACTTGGGACCCCTGTTTGACCCCTCAAATCTGCCCAAAAAATTTTGCCAAATTATTTCTGAGGTCTTTGTCAAAAACCTAGAATGCTTGGCCCTCCTCCATAAGCAGAAGATGTAACCTGTAGCAAATGCCGTGTTTTTTGCTCCTCCAAAATGCAGGAAAAGGCCCTAAAACAGTTTCCCGGTCTCCACCTCAAGTTTTAGCCCCAAACTCCCTTCACTCCTCAACTCCCAAGTGTGTCACCTCCAAGCACTGTGCAATCCCTGCGCTGCTGCTAGTGTCTCCCCCACACAAACTCGCACTCCCACTGCTGGAACAATCGGAAAATGATGGAACTCCCTCCTTGGGCTGGCACTCAAAGTCCACCGAGGCAAGGGTTGAGATCTCCGCTCAGAGACACTTGTGTGCTAAACGACATTTGCAGACTTGGCTTCCGCTCAAGCATGCTATGTCAAAGACAAGTTTCTGAATAGATGAATGAACCAAAATGAGTGCCTCTTGCTCTATTTATAATTCGTGGCTCCTCTTGTTGTAGTCCCCACTCTCTCTTTCTCTCATAATTCGCATTCTCTTCCCTTTCCTCCCTCTTCCAAGAGTGCGAGTTCCTTGCTTGGGTCGAATTTCTCTTTCTTGTGGTCCCCACTTTCCACTAGAGCCATAATATTCTCTTTTCCTCTTAAGTCCCGGTGCCAGAATTGCTCCTCTCCCCAAACTCATCTCTAATTCTGAAAATCAAAATTGAGGATATTACAGATCCTAGTATTCAAGCTCTTTGATAGCTTGAGTTGGCTCTCTATGCTGATGGCTACTCGCTGAGATAATCGAGACCAGTGAGAATGCACGAAGAGCATGTTTGCTTCTCTCCCTTTCCTCTCAACTTATGATGCCACTTCTAGTCTTCTTCTCTGCCTAAAGTCATGTGAACCTTGCTCACTCACACTGTGGAATCCATTCCCTATCTATCGTCTCGACTTTTATCTCCTCTTAGTTAATCTGAAGGTCAAAGGACTCAAGAATTCATTATGGAAAACAACCTGTCTTCTTGGTGACTCATATCGCTGTCCACTAATACTTTGAAGGCAAACGGTTTCCAAAAACCATCATAGTGCAAAAGTCACCTAAGCACAAGTATGAGACCCCAAGGGAAACTTAGGATAGCCACTAATATCACCTCAGTGGCTTTGCCTTTCTCACTAAGGATGGATCTAGTCAATGGGGCCTTCCTAAGTTTAGAGTAAGCTTAATCATTGTGGAGTGTGAGTGGGAACATAGCTTAGTTTATTGTCTGATTTAATATGTATGATTAATGATTTTAGATTCAAGACTTAACGTTTAAGATTATTGATCAACACAACACAAGGCTAGACTGATGCAAGTCGATTTAAATTTATGGAAAAAATTTTCATCAATCTTGCTTCTATAAAAATAATCAATCAATTTCATATCTGCTTGAGAGATATTAAATGCATAAATTTGAGATTTGAATTAGACCTACCAACAGCCTTCTTTTAGAAATGTGAACATTGATAAATTCACGCCTAAATTAACAAATTGATATAGATTTTAACCATGGAAAGAGTAGATTTGTTTCTAGAAACCACAAGCCAAATTCTAAAGCTGTTTATGCAATATGTCCTGATGAAGTTTTGGATCTAGAACAGGAAACTAAATCCCTTTCTTAAGAATACAAATCACCAATGAAATAGGACACAAAGAGAGCAAATTGACTAGGTGTTTTGGCAAAGAAAGTCAATGATTTACTTCTAAAACTAGTTGATGTTTCACAATTTGATTTTTTATGATTTATTTTGATGAAATTTTCAGATCTATATCAAACTTTAAACACCCTTTTCAGATTTATGAAGCAGCACTCAAACAAGGGCTAAAAGATGCAATACGACTTAGGGTTTGAAGGAAAAACAATTATGATTTGCTTGAAAAAGACGAGACAAACTTAAGACCTGATTCTAAGATGTAAATGGCTATTAAATGCAATCTAATAAATGGATTTTTTTTACTACTGCAAATTACAGATTGCTAAACAGAAAATAAAAGATGGAGTTTTGTGTTTTTGAGTTGGTGGAAACCTTGAAAGGGAATAGATTAGTGCCTTTATTTAGTTGGGCTATGGGGTTGAGATGCAATCTGTAGGGGCTCAAAAAGGGCTGTCAAAACAGGATCCAAGACGTCCTAGATTTAGCAAGGCAACTATCACAGAAAAAATCTGGAAGCAAGGGGTCTTCAAGAATCATACCACCTCCAAGTTGATTTGAGACTGTTCTTTGCCTAAAGGGATTGAACTATATTTTTATTTGCATGGAATAATAGGGAAATCCCTTTCTTAAGAATACAAATCACCAATGAAATAGGACACAAAGAGAGCAAATTGACTAGGTGTTTTGGCAAAGAAAGTCAATGATTTACTTCTAAAACTAGTAGATGTTCCACAATTTGATTTTTTATGATTTATTTTGATGAAATTTTCAGATCTATATCAAACTTTAAACACCCTTTTCAGATTTATGAAGCAGCACTCAAACAAGGGCTAAAAGATGCAATACGACTTAGGGTTTGAAGGAAAAACAATTATGATTTGCTTGAAAAAGACGAGACAAACTTAAGACCTGATTCTAAGATGTAAATGGCTATTAAATGCAATCTAATAAATGGATTTTTTTTACTACTGCAAATTACAGATTGCTAAACAGAAAATAAAAGATGGAGTTTTGTGTTTTTGGGTTGGTGGAAACCTTGAAAGGGAATAGATTAGTGCCTTTATTTAGTTGGGCTATGGGGTTGAGATGCAATCTGAAGGGGCTCAAAAAGGGCTGTCAAAACAGGATCCAAGACGTCCTAGATTTAGCAAGGCAACTATCACAGAAAAAATCTGGAAGCGAGGGGTCTTCAAGAATCATACCACCTCCAAGTTGATTTGAGAGTGTTCTTTGCGTAAAGGGATTGAACTATATTTTTATTTACATGGAATAATAGGGAAATAACTCTTTCTCTTGAAACCAACATAACAAAAATGGTTTTAGATATACATTTTCCACATAGTGATACCACTTCTCTATGGCATCCAAGGTGACTTTGACAAATCAAACCTACAATAGTGACTAGCTAATATGCACCAAGAATATTTGCCACATTTCAACAAGATTGAACATCCATCTCCACAAAGCTTTAGACAAGATAGGAGCAAGATTTTATTCGAATAGCTTCCAAAAGTTTACAATGAGGTGCAGTCTCTTATTTATATATGTAGTGCTCAACAAGCTCCATAATAAAATAGCATTAGATTTGTAACAAATCCTGGATCTATGCTCAAAATACTAATATCCTCTAACAAGCTAGAGAAGATCAAATTAACAACATAATATGGTGGACTAATGTAACTTGTACAACTTCCATCTAATAGACAGGAAAAAGAAGTGAACTCCCTCCTCAAATGAGGTGACAGACATGGTCAAATATCAACAAACTCCCTCCTCAAGGGGGTTGACCTCGTCATGGTACAACAATATAGCCTCAGGATGCCCCAACAACCTCCACAAATGTGGATCCAAGGGAAGTAAAGGGGCTGTCCCTCTAAGTGCTCCAACAAATGCTCAAAGAATCCCACATGTGTGAGATAGATGCCCCAAAAGAGGTTCACTCCCTCAAAATGCTCCAACAACTTCCATAAATGATGTCAAGTGAGTGGAATGAGAGGCATGTATGCGCCAAGTGCAACAACCTCGGTCAATGGTCCACTAGGAGCATGTTGAACCCTCAAATGAGTGAAAGATGTCACATGTGTGGCTTCAAGATGTTGTAGAAGGCCTGTCACAATGCCTAATGCAGATATTGCATTGCCTAATTCAAGTACACAATTCCCGATGCAGGTAGGTACACAACTCTTGAGGTAGAGATGCAATGCTCTAGGTAGGTACATTGATCCTAATGTGTAGGGGCTCCTACACATAGCGATGAGTCATGCCCCGATATGTGTCGTTAGGTGGTGAAACATCAAGTGACATTATTTAACTTCTCAATAGCTCTTATAGTTTTTATTGCTTTCTAAGTTTAACCATGGTGGGGACATTATTAACCTCTATCACATGTGGCAAATCCTAAGACCAAGAAGCATTTCCGAGGACGCTAAGTTAGCAGCATGTGATGTGATGTGATGGATGTGATGTTAGGGGAAAGGGAAATTTCATTAAGTGGCCTTCATTGCCATATAAGATGACGTGTAGGTCTTCTCTTACTAGTTTCAAAAGTTTGGATATTTCATTTGATTCCACATGTGTGGCTTTATGGAGGGAGCACTTGGGATTGAGTTACCATTCTTTGAGCTTCCTTTTGTTAGTATCCCTTTCTGTTTCCTTTTACTTTATTTGCTTGGTCCCTTTCTTTAGATTTAGCATTCTTTAAAGATGTTACTTGGGATATTGGGCTTTATACAAGGTGGCATGGTTTAAGCTTTTTATTTGGCTTTTTACTTTTAGTTGCATCAACCTTGAGCTTTCTAACTCTTTTAACATTATTTACCCTTTTCATATATGTTTTTTTTTTCTTTGGACATGGATACATATCATATGATAAGTCAACCATGAGTAGGAAAATGATGAATGCCCATGGAAGTGAAGGGAGGATGACAAGGTGTGAAGATGGTTAGTGGAGATGGACACACCACACCTACCATGGTACAACCAAGAAAACAAGAAGAAACTAGAGTGTTATGATACATTGTCATATTACACCAATGTTCATGATGGTCACGAGTCATGACTAATATATGAAAGAATATCACCACATCTGAGTAAGAGCCAATACACTGAGTATCATAATGAAGCCTGTTACCTACTGGTTTAGCAGTCTCATGAAGGTCCTCATGAGGTGCTACGTGGTACCACACAGGACAAGTGCCCACTGTCACTTCGGCACAAGTCTCCACTCTTTAAGTCCAACTCCTACAATTGGCTATGGCAGGCTTCCCTACTGTATGCACAAAATAGTACACACAAGATGGGTAGACCAATGTCTAACTATGATGTCTAGGTGAAGGTAGGAGTTAATTGTTCTAATTTTATTGATCTGTAAGTGAAATTAAATGCATAAATAATGCAGACCAATGAGTAGAATATCACTCTAAGCTCATAAATAACTCTGGTACAAAGTTGGGAGATAAATGCTCTTACTAATTGGGGAATGATTTTCTTTGAGTTACCTCTTTGTAAGTGGATGAAAATGGATGATTAGGCCTCTGTCCTACATTTTGTAGACCTTCAAAAGTAGAAAAAGACAGAAAACAAGCAAAAATGCCCCTTTGTGGCCACCCACAAGTGCAGAAACACACTAAATTAATGAATTTGTGGGTGGAAATGCTTGGACAACAAGCTAGTATCTATAAAAATCACCTAACACTTCAAATCTGGAAGTGCCTTAGAATTTCCAGCAATCTGGAAAGCATTTGCATAAAACAGGGGTCAAATCCCCTAGAGGTAAAACCCAAAAAAATTTCCAGCAAGAATTTTACTCTATAACATCTAGAAAGTATAATTTTACTCTATAACATCTAGAAAGTATGTATTTCCACTCCAGAAATACTAGTGATATGATATATAAACAAATCTGAAATAAATAAAGGGGTTCTTGGCTAAAACTAATTACTTGGATAAACCCCCTTATAGAGTTTTGCCAAATCTGTTGAAAGTATGGTGTAGAAAACTATAGATCTGCAAAGTGCCCTCTAATACCCTCGTGAAATATAAATTGTTATTGCAGAAAAAAGGATGGTAAACTCTCTTGGGGTATCAGATAAATCTATTGCACAAAACTCCGAGATCTACTAACTAAAAGACAAATTGAAACACAAGCTAGAACTTAGTATAATTTTTTGTATTTGTATTTTTTATTTTTATAAAACAAAAAATAAAGAGAGATTTTTTGAATAAGTTTTGAGATTGGTTTCTGTAGTGAGGCTTGCTGTGGCCTTGCTTACCTTCCAAATGTCGGATTGCGATCAAAACCCCCTCTTAGTCAGCTATGCACCTTGGACTAGAGAATGAAATTGAAGTATAGTGATTATTGCACCCAATTTTAGTTTGGAATAGTATACTGGCTCCCAAATTCTACTAGAAAGATCTTTGAGATGTCTCCAACCCCCTTATAGAGTTTTGCCAAATCTGTTGAAAGTATGGTGTAGAAAACTACAGACCTGCAAAGTGCCTCTAATACCCTCGTGAAATATAAATTATTATTGCAGAAAAAAGGATGGTAAACTATCTTGGGGTATCAGATGAATCTATTGCACAAAACTCCGAGATCTACTAACTAAAAGACAAATTGAAACCCGAGCTAGAACTTAATATAATTTTTTGTATTTGTATTTTTTATTTTTATAAAACAAAAATAAAGAGAGACTTTTTGAATAAGTTTTGAGATTGGTTTCTGTAGTGAAGCTTACCATGGCCTTGCTTACCTTCCAAATGTTGGATTGCGATCAAAACCCCCTCTTAGTTAGCTACGCACCTTGGACTAGAGAATGAAATTGAAGTATAGTGATTATTGCACCCAATTTTAGTTTGGAATAGTATACTGGCTCCCAAATCCTACTAGAAAGATCTTCTTTGAGATGTCTCCAACCACTGGGCAAATTATGGCACTGAGCTAGATCTCACTCTTATTGTGTAATCATAATAATAATCATAATAATAAATAAATAAATAATGAAGAGACACATGAAAGGACATGTCTCAACTTAAATGATGTGTCTTTTAAACAAAAGGGCTCTCTTGTTGAGTATTTATACGAGGTTCATCATTGTACAATCACTCATCATATTTTCTATATCAATTCCTTATATATATTTTGTTAGCTTTTGGTAGAAGTGGATAGGTATTCTAGTCTCTATGGTGTCTAAGAGGCTAAGGAACACGATGTCCAAAACCTAGAAAAAGTTTCACAAGAAACGCCTTAGAAACATCTCATTTAGATTAATTGACCAATAATTAATATTTCCCAAAGTCTAACTTAGGAAAACTGGTCAATTAAATCAGATTAATTGAGGAAAATCGATTTTTCTCTAGAGACTTCCAGAAAAGTCACTTGATGGGGTCAAGTTGATCTTAGGCATCGATTGTGATTAGATCATGGCCGCTGGTTGCTCAATGAGAGGAGATTATAAAGAGCAAGTCGATGGGGTTTGGAGAGACACACACAATACTTGAGCAATTCGACTCTCCCAGTTGTAGTGATTTAGTAAGGGCGTAGTTGAAGCAAAGGGAGACATCGACAACAAGAGTTTCAACGGAGATTTGGGAGAAGGGATTTCGAAGAGGATTTCCATAGATTTTCAAGTATCTCAGTGACAAGAAAGGGAGGTTGATTTTCTCTGCAGAGAGGTCGTATTCAGCTAGTGCGAGTAGCTAATTACCCAGTGCATGTAGTAGGAGTAGTGTTTCCACTTCCAATTGCCGGAGGAGATACGAGTAGCTTCAGGAGGTAGAGGGAGGTAGTTTTACTTGTAGGGACTGTTTCTCAGAGTCTGTGTGAATTTACCAGAGCAGGCAGTGCACATTTTTGGATAGGAGTGCGAGTGCCAGGAGAAGTGCAAGTTGGATAGGAGGCTTAGTTGGTTTGCAGAGGAGATTTTGTATCTCTAGATTATTTTTGCGAGTGGAGATTATTATTTGCTAAAGCTTTTCCAGTATCAGTCAAGTAGATCATTGTATTCTCAAATTGTTGAAGATTAATAATAATAAAACCCTCATTTGTTGCACTGGTTTTCCTTTCAGGGTTTTTCTGGGACGAATGTCCAAAAATATTGGTGTCAAAATTATTGTGTGTGCGTGGATTATTTCTCCGTTCCTGCATTTTATTTTCTGAAGCATTTTTATTTGTGAAGAATTGCAATAGTGAACTTATCATTATTTGTCATATGTTAATTTACACAAGCCAAATAAATTGCATAAGTTAGGAGATAAATTTCCGTTTATTGTATTTGTGGAAATTTCACATGGTATCATAGCAAAGCTAGCGAGGTTGGTGCAGAGCATAGATCAGTGTATTGAAGAAAAGATCTGCGAATTAGCCAGCCAACCGGTGCATGTTTCAGAGGAAGTAATTCGATTTCTAATCTAGGGAGATAATCTAGAGGAAGTGTGTGTTGTCTTAGTGAGAGCAATAGGTAGTGAGGTTGTCGGAAAGGATTTCCGGAGGTAGATCGAATTTTGCAAAGAAGATCTAGCCCTAAGGGTTTGCAGCGAAAGGGTTTCTATAGAGTAAATTAGCGCAGGGCCTGGAAGAGACAACATGAGGGTTTCATAACCTAGTTTATTAATTTCTCAGTTTATTTTAGTTTTGCAGTTTTCCAGAGATGGCTGCAACAAGATTGAGATATCAGGACAGGTTGGATGGAGCATCCAACTTTGCTATCTGGAAGGCCAGAGTGCTGTTTCTATTGGACGAGCATGCTCTGATGGAGTTTTCTACAACAATTTTTGTTGTACCAACAAATCACATCCAGTTTCATGAGTACAGGAGATATAACACCAAAGCTAAGTGGATGATCCTTGATGGAGTCAGGGATCACATAGTTCCACATAGTGCAGAGAAGGGAACAACGAAGGAGATGTGGGATGCCATTGTCAAATTGTAACAAAATTAGTTAGAAAATAGGAAAATGATCCTCAAAGAGAAGCTGGGGTCTGTCAAGATGGGCAAGGTCGAAGATGTAGCCACCTATCTCACCAGGATTCAGTCTGGCAGAGATGAACTTGCTGTAGCCTGCGGTAGGAGAGAAGCCCCCAGATGACGAGCTAGTGCGCATAATACTTAATGGGTTTACCAAGGAATGGCGTACATTCGTCCAAGTGATCTTTGGGCGAGGTACACTTCCATGTTGGGAGTGCCTATGCAGTGATTTCACTCAGGAGGTGTTGAGGCTCAACTTGGTTGAGGGTACTACTAGCAGCAGTGGCAAGGCGACAAAGGTGAAGGAGGAACAAGAGAATGTTTCTCTTGCAGGGAAAGGCAAAGTGAAGGGTCCCAACAAGGGACAAGGTTTGTTGGATTTTTGAAAAGCCAGGATCTAGATACAACGAGGATACGATGGGTAGAAAAATACATAATAGTATTTTGTTAAATTTTAGAAAACATATTTGATGTTCAAAATCAAAACCATTCATGAATAACAACATTGGAACTAAAATTATTAGACAATTTAGGAATCTGAACACTGAAATGATGCATCTTGCCTCATACCAAAACGATAATAGTAAATACAAAATGAATGTTTCATCAATGATCACTTTATTAATATGATAATATAAAGTAGGTCTGTATACAAATCCTGAAATGGGTCTACATCATCATCATTTGCATATTGCAACTCGACATCATGAATAGACGACGGTGGGCTAGGAATGTCAAAATTTATCGTAGAAGTAGGAATTGGTTGTGTATCATCCTCAAGTAGATTAAGGTGAGTCATGGCATTCAATGTCATGTTTAAGTCAGATGTCATAGGTTCCACATCCCACATCCTACTTGGACCTTTCTTATACTTTGGACTAGAATGTGATAGAAGTTGAAGGTTGGAATGAACATATACAAGATCCTCAGCCTTCATTGCTCCCATTCTGTTTCACTTCACCAAATGGATGAAGCCATATGTACTCCAATTCCTCTCAGTTGATGAGTAACTAGCAACCTGTGATAACAACCTCATGGTTAGAGATGAGAGATAAGTGTTGTCCCCACCATGGAAGCCCCACCAAGTAATAGGATCCATATGCCCCCGATCATCCATGGCTAGTGGATTTGAAAAAATCCGAGAGGATTGTACAAATGCTCCAAATTCTTCACGTACTTCCTTTGCTATTCCCACTTCCCTATAGATTTTCTTTAAAGTTGTCTTATATCCCTGTACCACTTCAGAATCTTTGTTTGGACTTGCTCTACCAGGTAAATACAATATTTTGGAATGATAATATTTGGGGTGCAGTGCATATGCCAAAAGGTGTAATGGTGTGGTCATTTTGTTCCACCTTTTTGTAACTATGTCTTTCACTTCATTGTAAAATACTTCAAAGGGGTCACGCTCACTTGCCTTGATAATTTCATGTGTCCTCTCCAACATACTATTTATGTTTTCATAGACTTCCCCCAAGCAAGGCATATCTATGTCAAATGACTTGATCATGGTTATGGTTCTGTGAATTGCAAAAGGTATTGGACCTTGTCCCACCATGCATCATCAAGAATGATAAATTTTATTCTTTGTCCTCTATCAGAGGTTGAAGTCCTCCATGATTCCCAAAGAGGGTCAATGACCATTACTTGTAATGCTTGTCTGACCTCCATAAGCCTCTTTATGACTAAAGTATGCGAAGCAAAACGAGTTTCAACAAACTACATGTGTTTTCACAAGTCAAATTTCAAATTAGAAATGAA
The DNA here is from genome assembly GCA_000404065.3 of Pinus taeda. Taxonomy (NCBI): domain Eukaryota; kingdom Viridiplantae; phylum Streptophyta; class Pinopsida; order Pinales; family Pinaceae; genus Pinus; species Pinus taeda. The sequence continues at coordinate 173,676 of APFE031017237.1, forward strand.
ATAAATTAAGTTTAAAATTAAGAACTCATAATGCATAACATTGATTAAAAATTGAGTACCTTTAGTAGCTCAAACTTTGCAAAACTCTGATATATGGCTTGGGACATCGAATGATTGGTGATAAACATTTGGATCTCCTTTGATGCTACATATATTTCATTGATCCACTCAATCTCACCAATCTTGGCAAGCATGAGGTTTAACGAATGCACTGCACATGGAGTCCAAAAGATGTGATCATATTGACCCTCCACAATTAGGGCCACAACTCTACAAACCTTTGTGTTGTCCGTGATAACTTGGACAACATTTTTTGGCCCCACATTATCTATTGCATCAATAAGAATTGTGGAGATGAACGTTGCATCTTTTTCCACTCCACTACAATCATTGGCCTTCAAAAACATTGCTTCTTGGGGGCATATTGTGATAACTTTAATTAAAGGGTGATTTCTTTGGTCTCTCCATCCATAAGAAACTATGGAAACCCCTGTTTTGCCCATGTAGCATGGATTTATTGTTGTTGGACACCTAATCCTAAAGGGTTAGCGTGGACGCCGAATGGACAAAGCAGTCCAAGAGACCTTGGGATGTGAATCCCAACGGTCACCAAATGTACTATAAATGTATATCAGATTGTTAATAAAAATGCATTGCAAGCTTTATCTTTCCTATTGTTTTGGCTGTCCATGTCTGTTTAACATGGTATAAGAGCCATGATGTGTGGCCTGTTTTCTCTGAGCAACTAATCTGAGTTGCCTTCAATAGTGCTGACCTAGCCTTCATTACCTACACTGCACATCTGTCCATACTGTCATTTCCTGTTTTAGCGCTGAGTCCTGACGGTGCCACTGCAGAGATACGCCACCAGCTCCTGGTATGCGTATGATTCAAGTTTGAATGCATTATGAAATTGAATGCGGCTGTTTGAATACGTTATGAAGTTGAATGCGTTTTGGTATGAATGCGAGTCTTGCACCTCTGCCCATTCTCCCAAATAAAATAAAAAAAAATCGGTGTTTTCCCTCATCCTCAGATCTGCCACCATCTCTGCACCTCATTATAGCCTGTCAACAACTAGAGTGACTGTTACTCCATATTGCACCACCAGAACTCTCCGCTGGAGACCATTCCGTGGCTGCTGTAATCAAAACGTTCTATCAGTTCTGGAATCAAAACGCTCTCTCCCATAAATTCCTGTCATTTCCTAGAATCAAAACTCTCCCTATTATCTTATGAAAACCTCACAGTTTTGAATTTACTCATGCGGAGAGTCTTGTCGCTTGGTTTATTGATAAAAGGGGTTTATTCCAGCATTTCGACTCTTATCTCTCAATTTGGGTAAAGTCCAAAGGTGGTACTAAAGCAGGTTCATGTCATTCTGGTATCTCTGCCTGACATCTCTGTTTATTCCATCTGCACCCACTTCATTCTTGTGCCCTAGCTGCATGCGCCTTCCACTCTGCCCACTCCTGGGTGCTCTCCTCACATCGGTTTCCAAAGCACACAAAAGGTACTTCGCGTTATTCCGGCAGTTGGTTACAGGGCCATCTCAAAATATGTCACACGGTGAGGAGTAGCAGCAATATCATTGATCAATGAGACTGAATCTTAGACGCTTTAAAAAAAACGCAGCCCTACTTTTACCTTGGGGTTCAGAAGATGCGATTTCAGTATTGCCATCATTCAGAGGCCCCTTTCTGAGGTCATTGAATTGACGAGGCTAAATCTTGCACTTATAAAAAAAAGCTGATTCCCCTACACGCTGGTTCCATTTCACCTTCGTCAAAGGTAGATATCGGTAGCAAAAATTCAAGCTCGGCTTGGGGAGAGAATGGGATAATATCTTGAGCCGGCCCTCATTCATCAGAAATACTCTCGTCAAACAATTACTGGGTTCACATCTGGACTGTTGGGGAGACAGGTTGCATGGTCACTCAGCTGCGAGAGTACTTCAACAGGTCGGTGGTCGTATCAGAGTTTAAAGCTGCGCCTCCGACAGTTGCACAAAAGAAGAAGGCTTGGTCGCAGTCACCACTGTGGCAGAGCAAAATGGGGAAATCGAAGCAAAACCTTATGCCTGGTCTTGTCCTCGCTATTTGAGTTAAACACGCCAAATGCATCAAGCTTCGTGGATATTTCGTGCCATGTTTTGGTTTGAACAAAGGGTGTTTGTATATCTGTTGTTTCCATTAACTGGAGCTTGTATTTTTGGGCTTGTGGCTTGTATGAAGGGTGACCGTATATACGCTGTTTCCGTTGACCGACCATATCTATCTATGGGTTTTATATCGTATACTTGTGTTTCGATATAAGTTCCGTCACGCATCAAAGCAGAACAAAGCTCTCCATTTTTGAGTTGCCTTCTGTTTGTGGTTGTGATTGGAGAGATCAAAAGGCTTCTCTTGGGCATCATAAACTTGCCGAGGAGTCTACCGAACCTGCCAGCCGTGAAGGTGACAAAGGTGCTCCATGGAGACATTTTCAGCATCATAGTGAGGGATATGATGAAAGGGCTTTGGCGGAGTGTCCCAAATGGGGCGTAAAAGGTAAGATATCTTCTGACGCTTGTTCAACATATTGAAGCTGCCTCCTGTGGTTTCTGGCAATCAATCCTCTGGCAATCATTGAGATTGAGATGAATGTCTTGAAAATTTCTTGAAGAAAAAAAAAAAAATTTGCTGACCGAGATGTCTGTTTAAAATTTGCTGACCGAGATGTCCGTTTAAAATTTGCTGACCGGGATGTCTTTTTAAAATTTCTTGAAAAAGTCAGACATTTTAGAGGTAGCGTGAGGGCCCTAAGCCAAGATTTATAGTTGAGGGCGTTGTTTTGGAGACAATCACACCCATTCCATATGATGTTTTGAAGGATGGATACTAAGGTTTTAGAAAAGTAACTGGGTTTGGTTCTTTAATGGTAATGACTATCTATGAGATTTTTACCTGAATGGATTTAATTTTTTCCAATGAGTACACAACTATTTAAGCATGAGTTCTTACATTGAGTATTGTCAACCTATATTTATCGTTGTTTTTTGATGAGTATGGTTAGTGCTCAATCGACAAATTTTACTTCTCAGGACAGGACACAAAAGAAGGGTTTTGTGTACCTTTCAAAGTATTATGACTTGTGCCAAGTTTAGCAGAGTTTGATTAAATGGTAAGAAGTGTTAAGAAGGCAAAATTGAAGGCATGGTGTTATAATTACTGAAGTTTTTATGATTTGAAAGTGAAGGAGTATTTGGAAGATCCAATTTCAAGTTGCTGCTTGTTCAATTTACTTGTTCCTATTGTGCAGTTTGGGCATAAATTTATGTGCAACAAACAAATTTGTTTTTCTCAACAGATTTTAATGAGAAGATTGCTTTAATTGTTGGGGTGATATCACCATTATATGCACCAGATTGTCTGCTATTGGTTGCAAGCATTTAGGGTACATTTTCACTTCAAAACAAGTTTCTAGTGGTGCATTTCTATTGAGAAAAATGACTACAATTATTGAAGTATTAGAGTTCATGAAAACTCTTATACAATCCACTGTTAATGACACATTACAAATCAGCAAAGGCTCTCTCTCAAGAATTCAGACATGTCTACAATATGGACAAGAAAAGATTGATTTTTTGCAGCTTGAATCACAGCTACAGCAAGAAGAACTACAACAATGGAGTCATCTTTCTGAACCTGTTTCTGTTCAGAAGATTGAAACAGACTCCCATAAACAGCAAGTTAATAATGCAGCAGTTGTACATGCAGATGCAGAAACTCAGTCTGCACTTCCTAAGCCCATCATCAGACCTTGGGAACAGCTTGTCCACAACAAGCACAAAACTGGTCTTGGATATGACAAGGACTTG
>APFE031017237.1:177744-198649 GCA_000404065.3 Pinus taeda
GGACACTTCCTCTAGCAGAAGACTTACAGCTTCTTGCCAATTTTGGAAGAGTTCCAGAGACAAAATTGAGAACACTTCCTCTAGCAGAAGACTAACAACTTCTTGCCAGTTTTGGAAGAGTTCCAGGAATTGCATAAGCATTCCAGAGTTGTTGGTCATCCTTAAACCATCACAGGTTGAGACTTCCCTTTTACAGGTTGAAGTTTTACCTTTTGTATGGGGTGAGGCCTCCCTTTTATGGTTGAAGGTTTCCCTCTTTAAAACAACAGGATCACTTCCTCTAGTAGAAGACTTACAGCTTCTTGCAAGTTTGGAAGAGTTCCGGGAACTGCACTAAGCGTTCCAGTGTTGGTGGCTATCCTTAAACCACCGCCCTTTTTTACCAACATTTCATAGAGCACATTCAGCCTAGTGCTGCCATGCATTATTGCACATTTTGTATTACAGCTCTTTTCTTGGACTCATACATAACCCTTCGGTTTAAGGGGGGGAATGTTGGACACCTAATCCTAAAGGGTTAGCGTGGAAGCCGAATGGACAAAGCAGTCCAAGAGACCTTGGGATGTGAATCCCAACGGTCACCAAATGTACTATAAATGTATATCAGATTGTTAATAAAAATGCATTGCAAGCTTTATCTTTCCTATTGTTTTGGCTATCCATGTCTGTTTAACAATTGTAATTTTCTATCCACAAATTGTCTTTCTGATGTTAACAAAGTGGTGCATACCTTTTCATGACCAGGGCTCTTGTATCCTTTTGTTGTTTCATTATCTTCTTTAATCATTTGTTGCCAATAAGGAGAGTGCCCCAAATTGCATGATAGTCCATTTGCATAGATGCAACGAGCAACATTCTCATATGCAACTTCTCTGCCTTGGTTATTGAATGTTGCTTTAATAGGTCCTAGAGTAGGTCTTTTATTAATTGTGACAGCTGGTTTAGATGGCAATGGAGACTTGGTTATGGAGGCTTGCACATTTTGTTTTCCCTTAGTGAATTTCCTATTAGCGACATCTTGCAAAGATGCATAAAACTTAAGTTGTGCTAGACTTAAACCTGTCCTAGGTTGACCATTTGGACCTTTTGGACCTGTGCATTCCAACACACCTATTTTAGTTTGCCCAGTGAGATGGGCCTTCACTCTAGTATATGAGCCATTTCGAATGCTATTGCATTCACTACATCTCCATTTGTACAAACTGCCCCCAAATTTGTTGCCAAGAATTTCAATATACTGCCATAAAGGAGTTTTGGGATCTTTGCCCCCTGAATTGGTTCATGTCGTGAAGGTTCCATGTTTATCACTCTGCATTTATAATCAAATATAAATTAGTAAATTTATATCAAAACAAAATTTTAAATTGCTATTTTATAATTAATATGTATGTGTCCCAAAATAAAATTAAAATTCTAAATTGTTTATATACATATATATTAATATATTGTATATTTACTTATTATAATATTATATATAGGAAAAAACAAACTAAAGCTTTATATATATATATAACAAACAAAAGCTATATTTATATGTTTATTTACTTTTATATATATAATGATAATAAAAGAAAACCAAAATGGAAAAATACAAAACTTAAGTTTATACATTATATTAAACACAAACTATATACAATTTAAAATTAAACTAACATAGCAAAATCATAAACTTTTTTACCAAACGCACCTGCGCCACGAATGTGACCCCAACCACCTGCAACACAAACACGACCGCGACTAAATGACAGCTTGCCTATAGCACGACCACGAACAACCACCTGCACAATGACACAACGACCAGTCGACCAACAACGCTGACCACAAGTGCGAACCCTGGGCAATGTAGGAAATTGATTTCGAACAACGACCAATCCACTAGCAGTGCTATTGTGATCACAAACTAACACAAGTTCTCTCGACCAACGCTCAACAATAGACTACAATTTCAACCTGTGCTGTCAAGTTTTATAATGGAGAAACACTGCCAAGCGCAATAATTGTTGCGCTGAAGCCTGAATGAAGCCACAATAAGGAAATAACTCCAGTCGAACTGTTGATTGAAGGAGTCAAATTGTTAATTAAAGGATTCTAAGTGTTAAAATAAAAGGAATCACTAAGGGAAGCTGTTGGACAGGGACTTGGAACTAGTCCCAATGACGACTACATCTTTTTTCAAATCCGAGGATAAGGTTAAGGACAAATCCGACTATCATGGATGGAAGATGACTTTGAATTTGACTTTGGAAGAGATTGATGCCATGGACTATGTCAAAGGAAGAATAGCAGAGCCTCCTTCAAATGCATCCGCTGCTGCACAAACACAGTAAAAGAAAGGTGAGGTAAAAGCTAAGAAGATTATTGTTGATTCCATCCATAAGCCTTTGGTTGCCTATATTTCTGATTTGGAAACATCTAATGAGATATATGAAAAGTTGGTTGGGATGTTCAAAGTAAACAATGCAAATCAAATTCTAGAGAATCCATCCAATCCTACTTCATGAGGATTAACGAGATCAAGAATGATCTCCTATCTATTGGTGAAGTCATTGGTGACCGAGAGCTCTCTCTTATTACACTTGGGGGCCTTACAAGAGATTGGGATGCGTTCAACACTACCATTCTCAACAATGACAAGATTCTGGGATTTGATGAACTATTGGCCAGATACACTCAAGAAGAAATAAGGAATGATGGAAAGAGACAAGCCCTCAAATAGAAACAATCCTACCACCTTCTCCGCTCATTCTAAGAGAAGGAACAATGCTGGTCCAAGGAGTCAAGGACAAGGGTTCAAGCTGGGATTCAAAGAAGGAAGGAAAGGAAGATGCTTCAATTGTAACAAGTTTGGCCACTACGCTAGAGAGTGTCCTCACAAGAAGGATACTCCAAGAGATGATGACAACAACAACAACAACTTCAAAGGTAATGGCAATCAAAGGAACAACAGGTTCAATAACAAAGGAAAGAGGAATGCTCTCGCTGCTCGAAATGGAAGTGGTTGTTCTCCCAAGAAGTTGAGAAACTCCAGGTATGATGAAGTTAATGTTGTAAAGAAAAAATAATTTTATCTTATTTTTGCCTTCTCCACTGCCTCTCCTCCGGATAAATTGGACCATTGGTTGATTGATAGTGGTGCCTCAAGATGCGGTTACCAGTACCAAAAGACCAACAGAGCTACTAGAAAAACCATAATTTTATTTTATGGAAACTCAACCAGATATAAGAGCTAGAATTTTGATCTTTTTGAGGCGCGTTGAAAAACGAGGGTTTGGTGGTGGACAACGAACTTGAACAATGGTCTAGGTTTTCATTGGTTTTCGGTGATGGCGACCTGTCCATCGACCTGGACAGACTTCGTTTAACCATGTTCTGCACTGTTTAGACTATTACTTGCTCACTAACCAGGTGATCACCTCCGTTTCGGTCCATCTGGTCCGTTTTTATTTCTTTGCGGTGACCTGCACTGCACTCCCTCTTGACCCGATATTTATCAGTTGTAGTCTTGGGACGCTTATTCAACTATTGTCGGTTATCATGGAGGACGATGTCGTTGATTACTCCGAGGACCCCTCTCGACTGGACCCCCATTAAACTATCTTTCCCTCGCATCTGTCGGTTACCTCAAATATTTCGCTAGACATACCCTCTACCCTAGCTGGGTCTTCTAGGGTTTACTCTGTCCCGACATATCCTACCTTCACTACTCTTGCTCTTCAGACTCACCATTTTGGGCCGTCCTCCTCCACCTTATTGTTTTCTGGCTGCCCTGATGTGGTGGATTTCCCACCTGGAACCGATCCCCCTCCGTTCTCCTCGGCCTCTCTACAATTCATTTATGCTTGCCTTGACCCGCCTCACCCCCAGTATCCTTTGCATCTTCCATCATCCTCTTCACTTGCCCTCTCCCACATCCCCCCACCTTCAGCATCTCAAGCCTTTTCGGCCCAGTGACTAGACCCTGTGGTCCCCTTACCCCCTCCTCCCACCCACGATCCTCCCACCTCTGGATGCTTTGCTGATTCATCTTCTCCCCAACACGGTTTGTTTGGGAATACTGGCTCGGAGGCTACAACGAACCCACCACTATCTCAACAGGTGAGAACACCCCCTATCCAGCCGGGGCCCCCTGCAAAGCACTTCAGAGGGGTTAAGGCGGGCAATAAAAAGATATCCCTCACTTTTGGGGTTGATATATAGATGGGAGAAGTTTTGGATACTTCTGACCGGGTTCTGGTTGGTCGTGTTCGAGGTCGGGCATACTCGGCGGCACGTTTGAAGCAGTGGGTGTTGGAGATTTGGGGTCAGATAATCACAAAGCTGTCGTCAGTGGTAACTCTCTCACGGGGATGGTTTGCATTGCGCTTTTAGAGGCCCGAGTTTATCTCATGGGTGTTATCAAAACACTGGCACATTGAATTGGCTCTGATCCTCCTTAAGCATTGGAGCCCCCTCTTCAACCTAAGCTTGAACACCTTGGGGCTGGAACCATCTGGGTCAGATTACTTGGACTCCCATATATTTTTGGTCAAAAGACATCTTCAAACGGATTGGGAATGCTCTTGGCAGGTATATGGACTTCGATAAATCTTACATGCTGACAGGGAATATGTCCACGACGCGCATTCTGGTATTCCTTGATACCAGAGAAGGTCTGGAGGAAAGCATGCAGCTGCACTGGCGGGACACTTGCAGAATTCAGATATTGGACTATGAGGGAGTCCCTTACTGATGCAGGAGATGTCACAAAATTGGACATCTCTATAAGGATTGTCCACTTCTTGCATCCAGCCCGGCTTCGGTTGCTCGGTCTGAACATGCACTTGCAAATCCGAATACTGATCGACGAGGGAAGGCACCTACTAGTAAGATGGATGATCAACCGATGGACACTTAGGCTGCACGTGGCACAAGCACTCGCAAGGAGCAGTTTCGTCCCCCATCCCCACGTATCACCAGATCGCGTGCGGTGGCGGCTACAACTACCTCTGATGCGGGTACTATCTCTAACCCTCCTCTCCATTTGTTGTCGTCTATTTCTACTCATGGATTATCATTTTGTAATGCTAGCTCTGTGCGCTGTCCCTCTATTGTTTGCACTCTGATACCCACTGCACCTATTTACTTCCCTCATTCCTCCTACCATCTCTGGGATTGTGGACACCCTCTCCCCTTCTGAGCCATCTAATGATTCTAGTTCGAGATATGGTTATTTCCTTCGGTCAGCCCGTATACCTTTGGGGGATGGTAGTGGCCTTGGCATTACACCTCATCTACCTTCTACCAAGTCGGCCCGGGGTCGACAATCTAACATCTCCAAAGCCATTCTTCAGGTTGGATTGGAAGTGGCATCTAGGAGAAAACTCCCCATTGATCAGGTCCTTAGAGCACTGACCTCCCCCCCTAGTTCCCCATGAAGTGGCTCTCTTACAACTGTAGGGGGTTGGCTAGCCCTTCAAAGAAATTAGCCTTCCGTCGTTTGATGGAATTGGAACCGGTGGATATTATATTCTTACAGGAGACCCTTGCGTCTAGTATGCAAATTGTTCCCATCCTTAAGGCCTTGCTACTTGGATGGCACTTCATTGCACTGGATGCCCGTGGGCGATCTGGGGGTTTATTTTTGGGGATTGACCTCAGATCCATTAGACTTTTAAACTCCTAAGGGAGGGGGGGGGGGAGGGGCTTCATCAGAGTGGATGTTTACTTAGTAGAGCTAGGTAGAGAGCTGAGGATTGTCAATGTCTACGGTCTTTGCAACAACAAGCCCAATTTCTGGTTGAAGATTCTCGACATAGAACAATTCCATGTTGAGAACATTATTATTGGTAGGGATCTTAATTTTTCTTTGGGAAATGCTGAGCCTTGGGGCATGTATGCTCAAATTGACTCTCTATCAGATGGGATATTACACCTTATGGAGAATCACCTGTTGATTGATATCCCCTCGCCCTGTCTAAAGCCCACGTGGAGAAATCAAAGGATTGGGGATGTAGCATTAGCCAGAAGACTGGATCGGTTTCTGGTATAGGAGGCACTATTGGAACAATTACTCTTTATTGACAATGGGTGGGATCTGGGGGGTTATCGGATCATCATCCCATATACCTGGAGATGGTTGGTGGTGTTAGAAAACCTAATGCACCCTTTAAGTTCAACTCAATCTGGCTTAGTGATGAGAGCTATAAATAGTTGATTACTCAGACCTAGAAAACCATCGATGATCAGCAGGGTTTAACTGCCTCCGAGATATTTGCAAATAAAATGGCAATCATAAAACATAAATCTATCAAATGGGCAAAGGATAAAGGGACCAAAGATGTGATGATACTGAGAGACACTGAACGGGAGATTGAACAATTGAATGTACCTGAGAGTCGTGGATTCACCCGTGCTGATGCTAAAGAGCATTTGATCTGGCTTGAGATCAAGCGGAATCAGATCGTGAAAGACAGGGCGGAAACCTGGCGACACAGAAGTAGGGCCAGCTGGTTAAAGGAGGGAGACGAGAATGCAAAGTTCCATCATCATGTTGGAAATGGCTATAGGGTCATTAACACCATCTGGCATCTCAAGGATGAGCATGGCACACAAGCAAAGACCTTTCACGAACTGGCCAATCTTGGCATGTCCCATTTTGGACGTTTATTTAGAGCTCCCCCTGATGCAAACCTTGCTGATATAATCAGGGTAGCTGGACTATTCCCCAGATATGTTGATCAGGATGTCGGTGAAGAACTACTTAATCTTGTAACCATGGGAGTGGTAGAGGCTACTATTAAGTGGTTTAAGAAGGATAAGGTTCCTGGACCGGATGGGCGGTCGATTGAAATTTATATTGCTTTCTTTGACATAATTGGATAGGAGTTAATACAGGTCATTAAAGAATGTCAGACTAGTGGGCGAATGTATGATGCCTTCAATTCAACATTTATCGCTCTCATTCCCTAGTCGGATGACCCACAGACTTTTGATGATTATATGCCCATGCCCCTGTGTAACCATATATACAAGATCATTGCTAAGATCATTGCAAATCGGCTCAAACCCATCCTATCAGAGCATATATCATCGGAGCAATTTGCATTCCTTGACCATCAAGAAATACATGAAGCAGTGGGCACAGCACAAGAAGCACTTCGCTCTATCAAATCAAAGAACCTCAAAGGGTTGATACTTAAAATTGATCTGGCCAAAGCTTTTGATCACACTTGTTCGATATACATCCGAATGCTTCTTACACACCTTTGCTTTCCTCTACTATTCATTCAAAGGATTATGTGTTGCATTAACAATGTATCTTATAGGGTTTTGATCAATGGATCTGCATCCTCTTTCTTTCGTGCAAAATGAGGATTGAGACAAGGTTGCCCACCCTCCCCCCTACTCTTCCTATTGATCATGGAAGGCATGAGCCGACTCATCACGGTGGATCGATTGTAGGGTAGACAAAAGGGCATCAAGATAACAAACAACTGTATTCTCACCCATCTCTTATTTGTCGATGACATTCTTACATTTCTGAATGGATCCCTTGGGGACTCTACAACTTTTGCTACTGCATTCTGTTTATTCTGTTATGCTACTGGGATGTATTGCAACAATAAAAATTCCACACTATCCACTTATGGGTGCAACCAGAATGAGATCCATTATGCTCAACTGCATTTTCCCTTTATCTCCTTGCAGATTGAGGAGGGACTCAAATATTTGGGATTTAGGTTGAAACCATTGAACTATCGGATTGCTCATTGGGTCTGGCTGGTTGCCAAGATAGAAAGAAGATTAAATATTTGGCATCATAGGTGGTTGTCTCGAGATGGAAGACTGACTCTCATCAAATCTGTTTTGGAGGCCACTCTTGTCTACTGCATGTCTTTATCTTGGATACCTAAGGGCATCATTCATAGAATACAATAGATATGTTGCAGATTCCTTTGGAGGGGTAAACAAACCAGACACACATTTGCCTGGGTTCGCTGGGATAGGATCACACTTCCAAAGAAACGGGGCGGATGGGAACTAAAGAAATATTTTGCTAGTGCCCTGGCAGTGAAAATGGACTTGAACGTTTTATCATCCAAGAACCTCTAGACAGAGGTTATCTACCAGAAGTACATCTCCCCATTACATCTGCTTGGCTGGATCAGGCTACCAACATGGGATAGGAACAACATATGCACTGTTTGGCGGGCGGTACTAAATACATTAAATCATATTCGGGATGGATTGACTTGGAGAATAGGCAATGGGTGCTCTGTTCGGATTGGAATGCACCCCTGGATTGGATGTGGAAATGCTCATACGCTCCCACCTGGACTTATCCAACATCTATCGGATTTGGGACATACCAAGTTGGCACATATTGTTGACCATGAGCACACAAATATGTTTCGGTAGGCATGGAAAAACATCATCACTCTAAATATACAACAATGCTGGGTGGACAATTGGCAAAACTATAGAACATCCTTGATGGAATCCCATGTCCAGATTACCGAGTGGGGGGATGAATTAAATTGGTCCCATGCACTGAACGGGAAATACTCCCCAAAATATGGATACTTGTTTATTAATGCTGAACACAGACCTGATGTTTCTGAATGCTGGTGGTCTGTTCTTTGGTAACTGAAGGCGACCCTTGGGGCTAAACTATTCATGTGGTGCATCCTTCAGAACAAGGTCACTATTGCTAACATCCTTCGTAAGCACACATTTCATGGTCCGAGCTGGAGTGTTTTGTGTAGACTCACAGAAACATGTGATCACTTATTCCTTGGATGCAGGACCACTATTTCCATTTGGTCTAAGATTACTACTCAACTACAGATTCATAATAATTGGACTGGCATGGACACCCGGGAAGCTTGGCATCGATGGTGGTCTACTGCACAAACAAACAAGTATCAGAACCTGCTGGTATTGGTCTGCTGGTATATATGGCTACAACGGAACAAGATCATCTTAACTGATTCAGAGCCACGCTAGGACAACATCATTGTCTCACTCATATCCGATTACCTAAGCCTACCAGAGGAGGCCTGTGAACCCATAGTGCGCAACATCATACCTGGGAACATTGATTATGACATGCCATGGCCTTATTTTGATGGATTGGCACAACAACATGGATGTGGGGGTGGAATAACCCTTCATTTAAGTCATACTCACTGCTACATGATTCAAATGGTTTGGGGTGGGGGACAAATAATTTTGCTGAACTTATATCCCTCAGGCACTTACTACATTTTGCACGTGTCAAAGGATGCCGAAATTTACAGATTTTTGGTGAGTCACAGATCATAATTAAATGGTTTAATCAACAAATTGTTTGTCACACTCACACACTTCGACACATTTAGGATGATGCTTTGAGACTGAGATCATATTTTTGACATATCTTCTTGTCAAAATTGCCCACGCAGCTGCCAAGGGGCATCTAGTTGATACAAGAGGAATAGGACTTGGAAGTCTTCTACTTCCACCGCCCATTCATGGATGGGCAATTTTGATGGGGCTTGGGCCCTTTTTTATGAGTATTTTATGTCTAAATTTTGTTGTATATATTTTGAATTATAGCATCTTATGTCTATAATATTACTAAACTTTCATATGTAATTATTCGTAGTAGTCTCCCTTCGATGGGATCGACATATTTTTTGAAAAAACAATACTGATTGTGGCCAGACCACAGATATCTCATATGCTACTCAACATCTTCAGCATGTAATTTTCCTTATTTATAATGAAAATTATGATTTTTCCTTGGGAAGATAGTGGTGCCTCAAGGCACTTCACTGGGTACAAAGAAGCTCTCCCAAACTTGGTTGAAAAGAAGACAAATATGGAGATTATACTCGGGGATAATGCCACTTATCCCGTGAAAGGAATTGGGACTATTACTCTCTACCTAAATCAAGGTCAAACTCTTCATTTGCAAGAAGTGCTATATGTACCTGATCTGAAAAAGAACTTGGTTCATATTTCTGCGATGGAAGACAAAGGTTTTAAGGTGACATTCATTAATGGGAAGGTTCGTGTTTGGAAAAGGAACCCAAGAGATGCGTTCACTCTTGGATTCAGGGTTGAATGTCTCTATCAGGTTGGATTAAGTCCGTTGGGAGCAATCACTTGTGATACTTCTCTTCAATCCGAATTATGGCACCAAAGATTTGCTCACCTTCATTTCAAAGTCTTACTCGATGTGAGGAAGATGGTCACAGGGATGCCCGAATTCAACTTAAATCATGAAGGTGTTTGTCAGGGATGTGAAGCTAGAAAACATACAAGAGGACCATTCCCCTCAAGTGAGACTCAAACCACCAATATTCTTCAATTGGTCCATTCTGATCTATGAGATATGTTGCCCATGACATCTTTGGGTGGATATTTGTATTATGCTATTTTTGTGGATGACTTCTCTCGCAAAACATGGATCTATTTCTTAATGAAGAAGGATGAATTATTCAAATGGTTCCTCTCCTTCAAAGACTTGGTTGAGAATCAAACAGGGAAGAAGATCAAAATATTAAAGACTGATAATGGGACTGAATATGAGTCAAATGAATTCAAAGACTATTGTAGAGAAGCTGGCATTAAGAGGGAGAGTACTAACGCATATACTCTTGAAAAAGATGGTGTTGCCGAGAGGAAGAATCGTACTATCATAGAAGCCACCTGGGCTATGCTTCATGATCAAGGTCTTCTGAAGTTCTTATGGGGAGAAGCTGCCAACACCACTGTGTATGTCCAAAACCGATGCTGTGTATGTGTAGGGCTTAGAGGTGTGGTGGAAACCTGGAGATATTTTCCTCAGCCAAGGAAAATATGTTGTCAAACGCTTGGAGAGATTTGGGATGGTGGATTTCAAATCCATGGCCACACCAATGGAGGCAAACTTCAAGAAGTTATGTGGTGAAGTTGTGGGATTAGATCTAGCAGATCCTTCTATGTGCCAACATTTGATTGGAGCTTTGATGTTTCTGGTCAACACTAGACTAGATATATGTTTTTCTATTAACACCTTGGGCTAGTTCATGGTGAAAGCTTTGCATGCACACTGGGTGGCCGCAAAGCATGTGTTACGATATTTGCATGCAACAACCAATCATGGACCGAAGTATGTCTCCAGTGATGATTTGAGGCTACATGGATATACATATGCAGATTAGGCTAGGAGTGTTACCAACAAGAAGAGCACATTAGGGTGCCGCTTTAGCTTGAGATTTGCCATGATTTCCTAGATGAGAAGGAAGAAAAAATCTGTCACTCTCATTACAATCGAGGCAGAGTACGTTGTAGCTTGTATGGCTAGCTGTGAGGCAGTGTGGCTAAGGAAGCTCTATGTAGAGCTGTTTGATCATGTGCCAGATAGGATCGTGATATACTGTGACAATCAAAGCGGGATCATACTTTCAGAGAATCTAGTGTTAAATGACAGGTCGAAGCACATCGAGATCAAGTACCACTATATCTGAGATATGGTATAGAAAGGAGTAGTGAGGCTCCAACACATCTCGACAAATGAGCAGGTTGCAAACATTCTCACCAAGTGTTTGCGGAAAGCTAAGTTCTTATTTTTTAGAGAGCAACTTGGAATGAAAGAGAATGTATCCCTCCTTGGGAGGGAACATTGCTGATTGAGAACACTGAGCATATGCTCTTCCCCCAGTCTTTTTACTAGCCATGGACTTGGTGGGGGTAGGGGGGGTGGATGAGCAGTGAGACTCCTGGGTGTGAGGGTACTCCTTGGAGCCATGGACTTGGGTGAGTACATACCCCAGTATGCATCCTACCTGCAAGTCACCTTCGTGTCATTATTGACCAAGGACCATATCGAGATGGTTAAACTTGTTGGGATTACCACCCATTTGGCCAATGGGTGAGGAGATTTAGGTGTGTGTGATCCTTACCAAGGTTAGACGTGATTGCCATGGACTTGGTTGTGGTAAATTGATCTCCCTTAAGTGTTGGATGCAAGTATTCTACCACTTGATCAATGCGGATCAAGTTAGGTGAGAATTAGTTAGTGGACATTGGGTGTGTGATCTTTACCAAGGTCCTTTATGACTGCCATGGACTTGGTTGTGGTAAATCGATCTCCCCTATTGTCAGTGTGGATCATTCTTATTCTTCTATGGATCAAGTCATCATTGTTCAGCTGAGATGAGATGAGACCTATGGTGTAGCCGGAAATTCCTCCCTAGCCGAGAGGGAGTGTTGAAATTGGCAGCTTCGGTTAGAATTTTCATTTGCAAATAATGGAGAAAAGTCATATTTACACGTTTGACCAAGGCGACCTTATGACCTTCAAGTTGACTCCACATGTGTGAAAATCCACGTCCTAAAGCACATATAAATTCATCATCGTTGGACTTCATTTGGAGCATCTCATCATCACAAGTGCAATCTGAAATCACGAAGATCTCTCACACGTGCGAATGAGGAGGACATTCTTTGTATGACTTTTCTGATCTGTTTGACCTGCGTTGACTTGGAGGATTGCTTTTGCTTTAATTGAGCTCTTTGATTGTCTTGAGAGGCCGAATATTCCAAGAATCATTTCATTGAGTTTGCCTGCAGTTTTCATCTCTGTTCTGGGCACATTAACTGAGGTTGACCACAGGTCAACTCTCTCTCCCTTGATTGAAAATTGCAAGAAGACTTTGACTTTGACTCTCTCTCCTTTGACCGAGGAAAGAAGGTTGAATATATTGTTACTTTGACCAAATCTTTGACCATGCAATTGACCGAAATTCTGACCGTTTCTCTCTGCGTTGACTGCACGTTTTGACTGTTGACTTTGATTGAATTTTCTGTGGAAAGTTGCAGGCCGAAATTCGGCCCTTGACTAGGACTTTGACTATAAGAAAATTGCTATTATTATTCTCACATCTGACTGATTTGACTTGGTTGACTTGGGAAAGTCAAAGGTTGACTTTGACTGTTTATGGATGTACAAATTGGATTATGTATCTCAGCTGAACATTGATTGAATACTTAAGAAGAAGAAGAATTGATTTTGGGTTTTCCCCCTTGTGGGGTTTTGCCTTGGTCTTTGACCAAAAATCTCTCTCATTGTGCTTGGCTATCTTCTATTGTGCATTACTGTTTACTGTTCTATCTATAATTGCTTAACTATTTTGGGGTGAATGAAATTGAATGCTAGTAGCTAAATTGTTTATGTAATTATAACAACATAAAACTTGAGAAAAATTAACATGGAAAACCCACATGGGGGAAACCCATCAACCTTTTTCTTAGAGAAATTCTTCAGTTCAACAGGAGGCACACCATGTTACAACCACGTGGTCAAACTGACTATCAACGAAACTTAGTCAAACCTGGTCCAACTCCTTCCTACTTAAGTCAACCATCTGCGCAAGAGAGTTGGTCTGGTCTGCTCAGCTGGGGCCAAATTTTGGCCTTCTTTTGCACCCAAAATCTCGGTCCTGTGGTTCTATCATACTTCAGCAGTTCAACCCTTCTGTTCCACACGTGCGAGGACAACAACATAGGAAAATACCATGTGGGAAGTCAAATGAGAGAGAGAGATCATCAAGCTTCTTCATCCTTCTAGCCACTTTCTTCTCTTGAATGAGCAGAGAAATCATCTTCAGTGTGGTTGCTTGAGAAGGAGGTCGAATGCCTCATATAAATAGAAGATTAGTTGGCCGAATGGGTTGCCTCTTCACTGGGGCCGATTTGACTATGTGGAGGGCCGACTTGGCTTTCTTGGAGCCAAAAATTCTAATTTGAAAATTCAAATTTTCTCCTTTGTATAGGACATGACGAACATGCATTGAACTTTTCTTCTGACAATGGCATGAAGAATATGCTTTACATTAATCATTGCAAATACAATAATGACTAAAATATTAATTATGAAGACCGGCCATAGCTAGAAAAATTCAACAAATTATTCCTTTATGCTCAGGGTTGTTACCAAGTTTGCAGCCAAGCCATTATTGGTATATTCCAGGTTCTCTCAAATGAACGATTGCATGTAATCTTTGAATTCTCTTAATAAAATAGTAGATAACTTGGTGTACTGTATGTGTTTTCGTGTGTTTGTCTGTAAGAAAACTGTTTGCCTTAATGTCCCTAGTAGAAAATTACACTGATTGGCATGCTTATGAAGTATTTTAGGCTGTGGGGAATTAATTCAGAAGGGACATTACAGTGTCCCAAAATCTATTGAAAATTACCTAAAGGGGATATCTCACACACACACACGAAGGCAAAGAACAAATGCGATGGATATATCTTTGTTTGCTTATTTGTCATATATAATGTTTTGCTTTTATTTAGTTACCCAGTAGTTCAGTTATAAGTCCTCAGTAACCACAAATATTAAAGTTGGGTCATCACGGTACTTTTTTAAGTAAACTAATACAACAAACTAACATTAGGTAGTGTTACATTAGTTATTATTTGTGACCCTTATTACATAAAGTTTATTTTCATGACACTACTCTCAGAAGTACTTTTGCCATCGTTTTTTACAGGAGTATTTTTTGTGACCCACAATGTTGGGCATGGGTGCAGCCAAAGCCTAGACTTACTTAGTTCCTGCTTGTTGAATATTCTACAAGATGTACAATATAATACAATTTTCTGCCATATAATTACTTCCTAATGATTTCCAACTAATATATATGCCTCTACTATAATTGAATAATTACACTTCAGAAAATCTAAACAGTAAATGCAACGAAAACAGTAAAGATCATAGCAAGACAGCTATGCACAATAGAGAGAACAAATTTTACCCTAGGAAATCCAACCTTCGGAGAAATCCCAACAACTTTTCTTAGGAGAAATTATTCTTCAACAAGGTTTACAAATCAACAATTTGTCTAGAAATTTGTGCCAATATTCAAGTCAAAATACCAGTCAAATCTAGTCAATGCTTTAGCAAGTCAACTCTGTTCAAACCAGTTAAAATATCAGAATTTCAACATTGGTCAACAGCTTAGTCAAAACAGGATTGCAATTAACTTTGGCTCCATGGTCAAATTTGGACCTGCGGTCAAGACCTTGTGGTTGACTGTGGTCAACCTCTGGCTTTCCTGCTGTCAAATCTGAGATAAAAAACAACTCAGTCAATGAATGTCAAACTCAGTCAAAACAGAGGTCAAATCAGCTCGGTCAAGATGGTGAAACTTCTATTCCTTCTTCACACGTGTGACTGTCCAAGAGGTAAAAGAATGATGGAGAAAACTTGCTCTTCATTGGTGTTGAAATGAGGCATAGGACAACTTGGTGACCTTTTAGCAAAGCGGGAATACATCCCGATGCTAAACAAAAATCAACACTCCCTTTTTGTGACAGAGGTATTCTCTTTGGCTGAAAACATATTTCCCCTTAGTTGAAAGCCTGAAATTTCTCCACAAGAAAAGTTATGAGCTTGCTATGTTGATGTAGTGTCCCTTCACATGCACATCTATAGATATAGATCACTCCATCTTGGAGCAAGCAATGGGAGTAATTAGGGCCATTTACCCCTAGCCAAATCATCACGGCCCATCCAAATCACCATGGCTTCTTAGGTAAATGTATCCAACTCCCTTGGTCAAATTAGCATGACCTAGCCAAATCAGCATGGCTTCTCAAGAGAAGGTCTGCCTTTGGGCCATTCATCCCTGGCAAAGTCATCATGTCCCAACCAAATCAACCTAGCTAATTAGGTGAATGTATTAATGTCCTTTGGTCAAATTACCATGACCTAGCCAAATCAACATAGCCTCTTTGGAGAGAGTTTGCCCTATTTTGCAGTTACCTTGGGCCATTCACCCTTGACCAAATTAGCATTGTCCAACCAATTCAACATGGCTACTTAGGTGAATGTATCAATCTCCCCTAGTCAAATTAGGATGACTCGTCCAAATCAACAAGGCCTCTCAAGAGAAGGTCTACCCTATTCTGCAAAGATATCAACACCCCCTCTCAACGAGGGAGGCGTACTGCATCATGCCTGTGGTGAGAATGTTTGCAATTTGCTCGTTTGTGGGTACGTATTGGAGTTTTACCGCTCGCTTCTGCACCATGTCTCAGATGAAGTGATATGATCAAATAGTCTTGCAAGAAGCTTTCGAAGCCTCACTACTTCATGACTAGTGACATTGGCTGTGATATACTCTGCCTTTGTTGTACTGAGTGTGACAAAATTTCGCTTTCTGCTAAACCAATATATCATAGCTGATCTCGAGGTGCTTTTTCTGTTCGTTACACTCCTGGCCTAATCTGAATCAGTAGAATGTATCAATCTCCCCTAGTCAAATTATCACGACTTGACCGAATCAACATGGCCTCTCAAGAGAAGGTCTGCCTTATTCTGCAAAGATATCAACACTCTCTCTCAATGAGGGAGGCATACTGCATCATGCCTGTGGTGAGAATGTTTGCAATTTGCTCGTTTGTGGATATGTACTAGAGTTTTACTGGTTGCTTCTGCACCATGTTTCAGATGAAGTGAGATGATCAAATAGTCTTGCAAGAAGCTTCTGAAGCCACACTGCTTCATGACTTGTGACTTTGGTTGTGATATACTCTGCTTCTGTTGTATTGAGTGTGACAAAATTCTGCTTCCTGCTAAATCAATATATCATTGTTGATGTCGAGGTGCTTTTTTTGTCCGTTACACTTCTGGCCTAATCTGAATCAGTATATTCTGATAACCTCACTTCACCACTTGCTATATATCTTAAATCATATCCAACTGTACCACATAGGTACCTCAACACATGCATCGCTGCATGCCTCGACTCAACCATAAACTGGCCAACTTCCTTCATTGGATCCATCACCACAATTGCTTTTTGGTCACCCTGACTAGGTTCTCCCTCAGACACTGAAGAAAATCCTCTTATGGCAATTTTGGCTACTCCCTTTGTCACGGAAGCAAACCCTCTTTCCATTGCTTCTCTCTCTGTTACTAAAGCATACCTGTTGGCTGAGATGGTCCCCTCATCGAGGGCATATTGCTCCTAGAGAGATTTCGTCTTTGAGCATCTAGTCTGACAATCTCAATCCCATGACATCCTCTTGGAAGACTGCAACTTCCACTTTGCTTGATTGTTGATACCACTGTATATAATATCGCCTTAAAATCGTCGATTCTCGCAAATATTGCGATATTTTCGGGGAGACGAAATATCATGCGACGATCGAAAATATCACTAGGCAGGGAAAAAAAAGCGCAGTGCCGCGGCTATAAAAGGCGAAATTAGTTTTTTTTTCCTCATTTTTGTTTTCTGATTGTTGGAGAAGGAAGGAGAGAGCATTGTGCTTGCTGTCAAGGAGGAATCGAGGGTTGAATAGCCATTATCGCCACCAACAACGAATTTTTTGTTGATCAAAGATTGAAGAACAACGAGACAATCTTCATTTCTTCCATTAACAGGTATGTTCTAAAAAGCTCCTATGTTAATGATTTTTTTGATAGATTTAGGGTTATTCTTGTTTGCCTCTTTGCCTACAAACATTTTGCTTGTTTTTTTTTTTTTCTTTTTTTCATTTGCTATGATTTTCATGCCCATGGACCAATGCAAGGGTTTTCTCCATATTTGGACAACAAACTCCATTCTTTTTTAATTTTCAAACACACCCTCTTATTGTCATTTTTCATTGAATTCACATTGCAAATAATGTAGCAAAAAAATTATTTTGTAAAATGAGGTGGTTATTACTTATTAATTCCAATTTTTTTTTGTGCCCTAGGTTTGAGTTAGCTCACTACAAAATTCAAATATGCCAAAAGCCTTGGACCCATTTTGGGAGTATGTGGAGCCGGATGGTGGGACAAATCGGGCATATCTATCATGCAAATTGTGTGGGAGCAAGATGACAGGAGGGGTTACTCGATTGAAATTCCATCTGGCTAGACCCACTAGACATGATGTTGGGATTTGTACAGTTTCTAGTCCAGAGCTTATACAAAAAGCTCTTGAAGCAATTGATGAAAAAGACAGAAAGAAGGAAGAGGCAAAAAGAAACAAGGCTGAACGTGTAGGTAGATCTTTTGGGATATCTTCTTTTGATTTTGAGGCTGAGGGTAGTGAGAGGGGCTCCGCAACATCACCTGCTACTGCTAGTGCGAAGTCATCATTTTTTGTTCCACGAACAGGACATGGAGCACAACTTGGCATAAAATCAATTGTTAAAAAAAAGAAGCAAGAAGCAGATAGAGTCATGGGGAGGTGTCTTTTCTTTAGCGACTTACCTCTCAGCATCACCAAAACCAATCCATTTTGGCAGCCAATGTGTGATGCTATCGCTGTTGTGGGCCCAGGGTACAAAATTGCTACATATGAGGAGTTGTGTTCAGGAATTTACAGGGTAAGTTCTTTAGATAGAACACCAAGGGACACCGCTCACAAACAGATTATAGATTAGTACACTAGTATTCTTGACGTGGTTAAAATCCTTAGAGAGGGAAACAGTGCACGCCCTGAGCCAACGTGACCACTTCAGGGAATTTATTAATGTAAAAGAAAGAAAATTTACATAAGTTTCTCTCATGAACGGTCACCTTACAAATGACCTCCATGCTCTTTAAATAAAGATCATGGACCAATCGGGTGTTAAGCACGGATCAAGTGTCGATAATACTGAGGAGAAAATGAATTGTCATATCACTTCATGTCTAGAACATATCATGACCGTCGGAATGTAAGTTACAAAACTACATAGTAAAGAAACACACTTTACCTAACTCTACA
The DNA here is from genome assembly GCA_000404065.3 of Pinus taeda. Lineage (NCBI taxonomy): Eukaryota > Viridiplantae > Streptophyta > Pinopsida > Pinales > Pinaceae > Pinus > Pinus taeda. The sequence continues at coordinate 196,464 of APFE031017237.1, forward strand.
CTAGACCAAGTTATACTTAACTATTTCCTATATGTCGGAATATCCTAACATCCCCCCTTAAGAACAACTTGGGATAGGATTGAAGGATGTACAAATATGACACAATAGGAGAAGGAAGGAGGCATTAGAGCCTATCCCCCCTTAGTGACAACTTCCTGAATTCCAACCATAAATCGAACTTTAGTAAACTTCGCCTTTGTGAGAGCCTTTGTAAAGATTTCTGCACTTGATCATTGGTTGAACAATATTGCACTTCAAGAACATGGTCATGAATGAGCTTTCTGATGAAGTGCATGTGTAGTTCAATGTGTTTGCTGCACTGATGTTGGACTAGATCTTTGCATAGGTGAACGACACTTTGATTATCACACCAAAGTGTAGTTAGATGCTGCTGCTGAAAGCCAAACTCTGACAGGATCTGACGGAGCCACAAGGCTTCCTTACTAGCTTCTATGGCGCCACGATACTCTGCTTTTGCTGAACAAAGAGAAATGACACTTTGTTTCATGCAAGCCCATGTAATAGGTCCAGAACGAAGAGTGAAGACATAACCTGCTGTAGACTTCCGATCATCAGGGTCACCAACCCAATCAGAATAAGTGAAACCAACTAATAGAGGAGATACTTCTGCACTGTAATGAATCCCAAACTGAACTGTACCTCGAACATAACGAAGTATTCTTTTAGCTGCTTTCCAATGACTTTCATGTGGGTTTTGCATAAACCGAGCAATAAGGCCAACATCAAAGGAAAGGTCAGGGAGAGTATGGGTTAAATACAAAATTTTTCCTACAAGCTGATGGTATAAGGTAGCATCAACTTCAGGGGAAGTACAAGTGACTGAAAGTTTAGCTCTAGACTGAAAGAGAGAAGGGACTGGCTTACAGTCTTCCATGTGAAAGTGGTGTAGAAGATCACATGCATACTTGGACTGGGAAAGGGAAATACCTTCCTTGGATTGCAAGACTTGAAGACCAAGAAAATAATGCAAGTGTTCTTAGTCTATCATTTCAAATGCTTTTTAAGGCTGGACTTCACATGGTTTGTAAGGTTGGGATCACTACCAGTAAGGATAAGATCATCAACATAAAGAACAAGAATGATAAGAGACTTACCCACTTTCTTGGTGCAGACAGTATTGTCAGAATGACACCTAGAAAAGCCAATATCTAAAAAAAAGCTATCCATTTTGGCATACCAAGCTTGAGGGGCATGCTTGAGACCATAAAGTGATTTCTTAAGTTGACATACAAGGCTTGAGTCTGTTTGTATAAAGCCAGGAGGTTGTTCCATATAGATTTCTTCATGCAAGTCCCCATGCAAGGAGGCAAATTTAACATCCATCTGATGGACTTCCCATTTGAAAGAGGTAGCAAGGGAAAGAACAAGGCAGATAGAGTTCATTTTGGCAATAGGGGAGAATGTTTCAGTATAGTCAATGCCTTCAACTTGTGAAAAACCCTTAGCAACAAGACGAGCTTTATGTTTATCAACTTTTCCATTTGATCCAAACTTGGTTTTGTAAACCCATTTGCATCTAACAAGTTTTCATCCCTTTGGAAGAAGAACAAGATCCCATGTATCATTTGCCAATAATGAACGATATTCTTCATTCATAGCTACGTCCCAATCTAAATTAACTGAAGCTTCTGCAAAGATGTCAGGATCATAATTTCCTAAAGCTTGAGCTAGTAAAGAAAAGGCTCTATCGAACTGAGAACGTGTATGTTGTTGATCTGTAGGATCACCTGCAAGAGCACCTGCTGCATCTCGGGTAGCACGAACCCATTTTGGAAGCTGAGGGGCTGAAGGAGGATCATAAGAAGGTGGGGAGGATTCTCATCCTTGTTGTATGTTATGAAACCAGTTCAAGAAAAGATAGAAAAGATAGATCAACACCTTAGAATTCAGTCTCTTCGAGGGGGCAACCTCCTTTACATTACATAAATGAACAATTTTTGGATGATTCAAATGATAAAACCTCCTTTCTATATAAAGGAGTCTAAGGAGTCACAATATAACCCAGCCGACTTAACAATAATAATATAAAGCCACAAAAATAACAATAGAGGGATTCTATGTGGCACAGTAATAACAATATGGGGACAATACGGGCACAACAATATTAATTAGGGGTACAACTACAATAGTAATGGGGTAATCACTAGTATTATAGGGACCCAACA
>APFE031017247.1:0-11641 GCA_000404065.3 Pinus taeda
CTCCTTCATTATATTATTTATTGTTGACTGATTCTGGTGAACCCGAATGTTATGAAGAAGCAATGTAGGTTGAAAGCAAGAAGAAGTGGGAGGCAGCCATGGAAGAAGAGATGGACTCCTTAATGCATAACCAGACTTGGGGACTTAGTCAGGTTGCCTGCAGGAAAAACTACATTGAAGAATAAATGGGTTTACAAGCTGAAGGAAGAAGATGGAGGAAAATAGAGGTACAGAGCTAGACTTGTGGTGAAGGGGTTTGCACAAAAGAAAGGTATTGATTTTGATGAAATATTTTCTCCTATTGTTAAAATGACTTCAATCAAAACTATTTTAAGTCTAGTAGCAGTTGAAGATTTGTATCTTGAGCAGTTAGATGTAAAGACAACCTTTCTCCATGGGGATTTGGAGGAAGAGATATATACGCAGTAGCCACAAGGATATGAAGTGAAAGGGGAGGAGAAACTAGTGTGCAGGTTGAAGAAGAGCTTGTATGGCTTAAAACAGGCTCCAAGGCAGTGGTATCTAAAATTTGACAAGTTTATGTCTGAACAAGGTTATACTAGATGTCACTCTGATCATTGTGTTTATCTGAAAAAACAAAATGACGGCAGCTATATTATATTGTTATTGTATGTAGATGACATGCTTGTTGCAGGGTCTAACATGCAAGACATACATGTGCTCAAAAGAAAATTGGCAAATTCATTTGCAATGAAGGATTTGGGAGCTGCAAAACAAATCCTTGGTATGAGAATAACTAGAGACAAGAAAAATCGTAAATTAACATTGTCTCATAATAAGTACGTACAAAAGGTGTTGAAAAGATTTAATATTCACAATGCAAAACCAATTAGTACACCTTTTGCTAGGCATTTTAAACTTAGTAAGGAAATGTGCCCAAAGACACAAGAAGACATGGATTATATTTCCAAAGTTCCATATGCATCAGCAGTTGGAAGCTTAATGTATGCAATGGTCTGCACAAGGCCTGATATTGCACATGCAGTGGGAGTTGTAAGCAGGTACATGAACAATCCAGAAAAGGAACATTGGATGGCAGTGAAATGGATTCTCAGATATTTGAAATGTACCACAAATTAAGCATTATGCTTTGGTGGTTCAAACATTTTTCTACAGGGATATGTTGATACAGATATGGCAGGTAACAGAGATAACAGGAGGAGTACTACGGGATATGTATTTATTGTAGGTGGAAGAGTTGTCAGTTGGGTTTCAAAAATCCAAAGTGTTGTTGCACTTTCAACAACAGAAGAGAGTATGTTGCTGCTACAGAGGCTAGTAAAGAAATGATTTGGTTACAAAGGTTTATGGATGAACTGGGTAAGGAGCATGATATGGGCACGTTATACAGTGATAGCCAAAGTGCCATTCATCTTGCAAATAACTCAGCATTTCATTCCAAGACTAAACACATACAGCTGAAGTACCATTTCATACGACCAGTATTGGAAGATGGAGAGTTGAAGCTGGAAAAGATACACACTAACCAGAATCCTGCAGATATGCTAACAAAAGTTGTAGGCAGGGAGAAACTGAGAACATGCCCAGTTTCAATTGGTTATCACGTATGATGAAGAAGATGAGAAACAACCAGGTCCAAAGAGGAGTCATTGTCCAACAAATGAAGCAGCAGTGGAGTTTCTATAATCAGTCTCCAAGTGGGAGATTGTTGGTTGTGGAGCCTGATTATCTTCTGTATTCAAAGGTATCACCACATTGGACCCCAGTTCGAAATGCGTAAAATATTCGCTACATGGGGGGTCCAGGGGGGGCAGCTATGACCTTTGGGGAGCCCCCCCTTGGTGGGGGGTTTCGAGGGCTGCGCCCCTAAAGCTAAAAACAGATGTAAAATTGCCTTGTAAAAGTATAGTAATTTCTAGTGAATTTGGTCCATTCATTAGGCGGATGATCTGACCGTAGAGCTTATGTTTAATTTAGGGTTTTTTGCCCTAGAAGGTAACCCCTCACTATATATGAGGGAATTGTATTGCATTTATGTAGATCTATATTCTGAGTGAGAAAGAAAGAGGAGATTGAGAGCGAAGAGGGTGTTATAACAGATCTGTTGTAGGTTGTATCTCTTCAGTTTGTTGGATAATATAAAAGGAAGGATTGGTTGTTTCTCCGTGGACGTGGCCCAAACTGGGTGAACCACGTATATTTGTCTCTCTTGTTTTATGTGTTTTCTGTGTTTATATTTCTGCAATATTTTATGTGTTCCATTGCTCTGTAATATATAATTTTCTAACATATCTCCTACCTCTGTAATAACTATAGGGTTTTTCCCCCGGTGTTATAGATTGCTAGCTCAATAGGTGACAGTGGGGCTTCTTGTTTTATGTGTTTTCTGTTTTTATATTTCTGCAATATTTTATGTGTTCCATTGCGCCGTAATATATAATTTTCTAACATATCTCCTACCTCTGTAATAACTGTAGGGTTTTTCCCCCGGTGTCATAGATTGCTAGCTCAATAGGCTGAGGCATAACTATGCTATGATACCACTGTAATATCCCTTCCAGGAATATTTCTCAAATACCAGCAAACCCCAACCAAAAAAACGTACAAGTGGTATAATAGCCGGAAAACTCACAGAGATGAAATAACGATAGTGCAACAAACAACAAATGTATACATGAAACATGAACAAATACTTAAGAAATGCTAAGCCATTTTATTATACTGGGCAATAAAATGAGTACAGGAGGTGATAAAAAAGATAGAACCTCGACTTGCACAAGGCAAGTGAAGAAATACCCTCAGAATAGCAAAGGAATGACCTCACACTGATCTACATCCCAATTGCTGGAAAACTACCGTGCTACTGCTACTAGTGGAAATCGAATGAAGATTTGCGGCTATTCCCTTCCTCAGAAAAGGCTAAAACTCTGGAATCAGATTCTACTAAAGAAACCCAGAAAAACCCATAAAGCTTTCCTGGAATGGCTGACCCCTGAAAATCACCCCCTTGGGGTTCTGCACAGTCTCTCAAGGCTCTGCGCTACCACTGAATGAAACCCTCCAGAAATCTCCCTGAAACCTCTGCCAAAACCTTCCAATATGCAAGGGTTAATCCCCTGCTCAATCTCCCAGCACAAATCCTACTGCAAACTCTCAAGCTAGAACTCCTGCTAGAAAGAACTATGTCATTCCTCTCAGTGTTGCACAATTCTCCAAGATGCTCAATCCTCCTATCAGAAATGCTGATGAAACTACTACCAAAATGCTGATGGAAATACCTTACCTGAGTAGGTACTCGAAATCCACTGGGGCTAAGGATGAGATCTCCGAACGGAGACACTCAATGCACTGAACAGTGTTGCAGACTAGCTAAACAGCCAACATGCTCTAAGTCGAAGTGACTAGCTTAAATGCACATAACCGAATTCCAAAATGAGGAGGCTCCTCTCTCCTTTATAGCCTTTGCCTATCTCAATCCCAAGGCGCACCTTCTCCAGCGCAGTCCCTCTCTTGCCACGTGTTTCTTCCCTACTGCGCAGTCCCTCCAAGTGTCTACATGGGCTCCATTTCTGCGTCCCCCCTTTTGGGCCCCTTGGCTCCCCTTTAAGTCACAACGTTGTGCTACTAGGAAGTGACTTTTATTATAAAAGTGAGTCATGTCCCCTTTCCCTCACCTTTCAATTCATAAATAACTATAGAAGGCAAAAGTTAAGAAAAATCGAATATTCCAATTAGTTATGGCTAATTAGGAATATTACAGAGTTCTTGACTAGGTTTTCCCCTACGTAGGGGTTTTTCCCTGGCTAGATGCCTATATCTCATGTCCTCTTCTATTTATTGATTGGAATTATTCTTTATGATAAGAACAAGATAAAATGAAAGAAGAAAATTAATAATGAAACATCACAGGGTAGTGTCATAATACAAGAAAGCAATCACATTTCCACCCTATTAGATTTCTCAACAGATCTTTTAGATGAAAAGTCTATCATCTTACATCTAGTTGAATCATGATCGGTTTGGGCCTATGTGAAATCAACAGGAAGTTCACAAAAAGTTTCTAAATATAAAAGTTTGCAGAACAGGCCAAAAACTCATTGTGAGAGCCCACATGTTAAGGGTCGGACAAGTTGGTATCATTCGACGTAGTCAGGTTGGGCCACTAGGTCAGTGGTTGATAATTGGGCCTAGACAAGGTTAGAGTTTAGGTGTTGGGACCTTGGAGTGTAAGGGATTTGTCACGAAAAGGCCGACCCTGGCTTTCTTAATGGGGGGAGGGCCTCTTGGCCCTTATAACATGGAAAATTCCATGGTGACATAGCACTAAGGAGAACCCCTAGTGGGGTGGGTTCGCCACGAGGGAACCACATGGATGTCACATGGAAGTTTCTCATTAGCCTAGCTAGGAAGTAAAGGAGCATAAATTTGAAAGATCATATATTTTGATCCATAAGTCAATTTGAGGTAAGTTTTACATTGATGGAAGGGTCTCGATGAGACGAACGCAATGGTGACATTGGTTTCTAGTTTTGAATAAATTGAAGGATGATGAAATTTTGAGACTCCATCTCCATGACTGGACTATGGATATCGAGTCTATCATAGTAATGCACTCCTCTACTGTTAGTATAGGCTATGGATGGTGCAGGGGGTGTGTTACACCGGGGGCCCTCTGCCAAACCGGATTGTTTGTCGTATTATATGGTTTCCCTTCTGGATGAAATCACTATTTGTGATATCCTTCTGCTAAAAGTCATGCCCACTTGGTCAATAATTGATCTAGCCTAGCTAGAATTGCAAAAGATTGGACGAATTTCTCATTTCGAAGAACCTGCTAGAATCCAGCCTCAAAATGAAGTAGTGCTTTTTTGTTGGGGGAAATTATGAACACATGCCAATTTTCTTGAACTTGAACACCTTTCCTAATAAACCTCTAAGTCCCTTAAAATTAAACCTTCTTGGCTAGATGACCCTTCCTTTTTAGTCCTCCTCAAGACTAGCTAGGCCCATCTCTCCCTCGATTCTCCAAAATTTCTCTACCTTCAATTCCAATAGAATATCAAAAAATCATGGGAGATCACATGCGAATGGGCTTGGAAAAAGTGGGAGGAATCCTCCAAAATCTTATTGGAAATAGAATCCAACATTCAATATCTTTGGAACCAGATCTCCTTCCAAACTCTCTGATTAATTTCCATGCTTAAATTTTTGAGCTTGAAAAAACTATAAAGGTGATTCTTCTTGACTATGAGAAAGAATGGAACTTAAGGATTCAAGTCCTTTGGCTCTCTGGAAGGGATGGCAGTACAAAATATTTCCATAGAGTGGAAAACCATCGAAAAACCATAAATACGTATTGGGTTATTACGGGCCCTTCCAATGTTTTCACTACTTTTTCTCTGATATTAGAAGAGAAGGTTGTTCATATTTCAAAGGTATATTAAAATAGGAGTATAGACTCATGATTGAGTAGGTTCTCCAAGTGGCCAGATATTTCCCTCGATTTGTTGAAGAGGAAGACAATGATATTCTTATGGAAGATATTTCCAAGAAGGAACTAGAAAATGTACTTCACAGTTTCCAAAAATATTAAAGTCCTGTACCTGATGGGATTCCTATTGAATTCTACATCAAATGTTTAGATTTCGTAGGTTATGATCTTCTCTATGTTATTGAATACTCTCATTCATTAGGTAAAATGTTGGGGTCTTTCAACTCCACCTTCCTAGCCCTTATTCCTAAATCTAATAACCCTACTTCATTTGACCAATTTCATCCCATTTCCCTTTGAAATTCCATCTACAATATCATCGCCAAAATTACAAGAATGTGTTTAAAGCGTATCCTCTCCCATCATACTTCTGATGAACAATTTGGTTTTCTTTTAGATAGACAAATACATGAGACTATTAGTCTGGATCAAGAGGCCCTTCACTCAATCCATACCTCTAGACAAAAAACCCTTATTTTTAAGTTGATCTCTCAAAATAATTCAATAGATTCAAATGGTTATAACTTCACCTTCTCTTACTTCACTTGGGTTTCTCCTATTCCTTTATCCGCTGGGTTTTGAATTGTATCTCTTCCCCCTCCTTTTCAATATTGATCAATAGGGTTGATTCCCCCTCATTTATAGTATTGATCAACGAGGTTGCTTCCCCATTTTTCAATGCAAAACGAGGCCCTTGTCAGAGATGTTTGCTCTTCTCCCTCCTTTTCCTCTTTGTCCTAGAAGGCCTCAACATGATGATTACAAATGCTATTCACACCGACAATTATAAGGGTTTCTTAATATCTAAAAATTGTTTCCTTTCACATCTCCTTTTTGTTGATAATATCATTATTTTATCAAATGGGGATCTTTTACATATTAACCATCTACATTGCCCCTTTGATTTGTTTATCCAAGCCAAAGGGAATGCAAATTAACAGGCATAAATCCTCTATCTTCAACTGGGCAATCCTAGAAAATGAACTGTCCACAATTGAAAACATCCTCTCTGCTGCCATAAAGAACATCAGACATGGTTTAAAATATATGGGCTTCATTATTAAACCATGCCATTATCTAATCCAAGATTGGGTATTGTTACTAGAGAAAAATGAAAAAAAAATAGAATTTGGAGCAATCGATGGTTACGTCGGCTTGGGCGTCTAGTACCATGCAAATCATTAATAGAAGAAATGTCTATTTTTTGTGTCTATTTAGCATGGATACCCAGGGGGATATTAAGTAATATTTAACAACTTTTTGCCCATTTTATTTTGTATAAAAGTAGGAAAATTGTGCCTTTTCTCTCATAGTTTGGAACTCCATCTCTATTATGAAATCTTTTGGTCATTGGGGAATAACATTGCTCCCCAAATTCGCATGATATATGGTACGAAAAATGGTTCCACGCCTTATTATTTTATTTTGTTTTTTGTTTGTTTTGAGTAAGACACTTCATATTAATAATTTTAAAGTTTACAAAAATCCAAAATGGTCAATCTCTGGTCTGCCAGCTTCTTCTGAACCCTTAAAATTTTTTAACTCCTTTTGCTTCTGATGAAAACCTTGCAATAAATTTCCATATCTAAAAGTGGCTGAATTTGAAACCCTCCAACAGCAAAGCAGTGACCCTGTGAAAACTGGTTGTGAGGCCAGATCTTACCCCCCAGAGCCTAGATCTGGCTTCCAACAAAAAACTCTTCTTGCAAAAAACAGAAAACCTAGAGGCAAAATATGCAAGGAAATAACCCAAAATTTAACTAAATAATTACAGTATTCACAAACTGACTCTAAGCAGCCAGATTTATCAATAACCCACAAAACTATTTTCAAAATTTTAAATTTACGGTATTGTTGGAGATGTGGAATGGGATCGAGATTGTCACGGGATGAGCGGGTCGAGGATTTCTGAGTAGCTAGGGTCTGATACGGAGCAACGACGATCTGCAGGGTGCCAAAGATTAGGGTAAAGGGAAGCGCGCCTTTGGAGACTGAATAGACCAAGGATTGTAGAAAAGAAGGAGCGAAATATATAAAAATCGGAAGGAGCTGACGGCTAAATGTCAAACATAGAGGGGAGGGGAGAGATCCCCTCCTTCAAAAATATAGTAGCAGGGGAATCGAGCAGAGACGGAATGCAAGGTGGCTTAAAGAAAAACAACAGAGACACGCCAGTACTGGGAAATAGATGGCAAGCAGGACTAAATGGCAGATGTCTGCCAAGAGCACTGAAAAACCCAGGTTTGTAATCCCAAACAACAAACTTGAATAATATAGGTATTATATGAGGGATCATGCTTTAATCTGCAAATTTATAGGGTTTTGGCCATCAGAAACTAAGGGGCATATAGACCTGAACCTAGGAGCAAATGGTTTTTTTACAGTCATATTCTCTAACCTGGATGACAAGGAAAGATTTTTTGAGGGAGGACCTTATTTTATGAATAGTGCGGGCCTTTTTATGCGGCATTGGGAGGACTGTTACAATCTAGACAAGGAAAAAATTCTAGCAGCCCCCATTTGGATCAGACTGTTTGGTTTACCAATAGAGTTTTGGGACCCTGAGATCTTAGAAGGAATAGGAAACACAATTGGAACATTTGTCAAAGTAGCCGGGACTACCAAAAGAGGAAGATATACATCCTATGCAAGGATATGTGTATATATGAATATAACAGAGCCGCTTCCTGAATTTATCAAACTAGAATACCATGATGAAGTGTGGCAGCAACCATTTCGCTGCAGGCGATGCCATGAATATGGGAACCTTTTCAGACAATGTCCGTTAAACAATGTAGAGGAATCAATGAAGAAGAGGGCTGAAAATGAGAAGTCAACAGAGGTAATGGATGGATCGGATGAGGGTTTCAAAGAAGTGCCGATAAGGAAAAAATAGGCAAATGAAACGCCAAGGATGCAATTACTAGTCAAAACAATAACACTGGAAAATCGAAACAAGTTCAAAGCTCTTCAGGAGGAGGACGAAGAAGTAGAAAAGGAAGAAAGTGATGAGGATAACATGGAGATATTGAAAGAAACAAAAGAAAAAAACCCTGTTCAGGCAAACTTGTAACAAGGAGGAGAAGAGGTGAACACAGATCTATACAACGAGAAGACTCAAATGGAGGTCGACCCTCAGAAAGACAGAGGAACTGATAAGGAGCGGATTATGAGAGGAATATTATAGGAGTGGAGGAACCTAGATGAGAGATTCATACCGGAAGAACAAAAGCAATTATATAAAGAGATGTTTCAAAAATTTAAGGAGAAGGTAGGAACATGTCGACAAATCAACCAAAGAAGGCAAGAACGCAAGGGTCTCAAAGTATCGGAATGGGCAGCATTGGCAAAGGAGGGAGGAAAAGAGGTCGACGACCCATGAGTGAAACAATACAAGTGGTAGGAGAGATGCTGGCCAATTCAGGTAGAGTTATACCTCTCTTAGAGGTATTTCAACAACCAACAAAATTGTTAAAATGATAATAACAAGCTGGAATATCAGGGGTCTCAACAGCAAAGGAAAATAGAGATACCTGACGGATAGGTTGAAGAGAGATAAATCTAGCATAATGATAGTCCAAGAAACAAAGATTAACACTCAGAAATTGGAAGAAATAATGAGAAAATTTAATATGCATTATGAGGTGATGGGTCAGGATGCGATAGGCACGGCAGGGGGGCTTGCAGTTCTATGGAACCCTGAAAAGGTTCAATTTGAAAATTGGGTCAGCCTCCCGCGAATCCTTTCAGGAACCTTCAGATTGATAGAATTGTCGGAATGGATAACCCTCTCAGGTGTTTATGGGCCGCACTTACTAAGCGAGCGTAGGGGCTTTCTTCAAAACATGGAGACTATGCGAAGGCTACTTCAGAAGAAGCCATGGATAGTTAGGGGAGATTTTAATATGATTACAACACCAGCAGAAAAACGAGGTGGATTAAGAAGTCTAGATCAAGATATGGAAGCCTTCAGGGAGACGATAACGGAGCAAAGACTGGTAGATATTCCCACTATAAATGGGATACATACATGGAACAACAGAAGAGGGGGTAAAAATCAAATTGCGTCGAGACTAGACAGATTTCTAATATCAGAGAAAATATTGAATATGGATATCTTTGTAGAAACAATGATCCTCACTGCAATAGGCTTAGATCACTGGCCTATAAAACTATAAATCGGCATCAACTCGACCCCCAAAAGTCGTCCCTTTAGGTTTGAAGCGTTCTAGCTTAGGAATCAGCAATTTTTGCCAAAGGTGGAGGAATGGTGGAACCAAAGCCAACAAAGAGGGCGGAGTAAGATGTAGACCTTCCATCTAAAACTAAAAGAGATTAGAGAAAAGATTAAAAAAATTGGAATAAAGAGGAATTCGAGAATATATTCAGGGAGCAGCAACAGTTAGAGGACAAAATGGAAAACCACAACAAGAAATTATATCTAAAGGCGGAAACGAGGAAAGGAGCAGAGAAGAAGGGATACTGATAAGTCAACTTGAAGAACGAAGAAAACAGGAAGAAATATTATGGAAACAAAAGTCTCACATAAACTGGCTACAAGAGGGAGGAAAAAATACAAGATTCTTCCACTAGGCCATGATTCAGCATAGACATAGGAACATAATTTTCTCCATTAAAAATGAGGAAGGGAATCACATAAATCAACACGAAGGAATCGAACAGACTCTAGTCAAATACTTTAAAGACATCCTTACGGAGCCTCAGATGGACAGAGAAACAACTATAGGAAGAATATGTAATGAAATTCCAAAAATGATCACGAGGGACCAAAACTTAGCCCTGATGAGGGCTACAACTTTGGAGGAAGTGGAGGAAATCGTGAAAGAAATGAGAAAAAAAACAAGGCCCCAGGCCCGAATGGGTTTACTGTGGAGTTTTACCAAGCAGGTTGGCACTTCTTAGGGCAAGACATCTTGGAAGTGGTAGAGGAATCGCGAAGACATCAGAAGGTATGGCATGGTCTAAACTCAACTTTTCTCTCTCTTATTCCTAAATCTACTAACTCGGATTCGGCTCAAGGATTTCGTCTGATTTCCCTTTGTAATGTAATTTATAAAATCATTATTACTTTAATGGCCAAAAGGCTGAAACCAATTCTCTCTAGTATAATCTCCCCGGAACAAACTGGGTTTGTGGAGGGGAGACAAATTCTAGATGGAATAGTGGTATCTCAGGAAGTGATTCATTCCCTGAAACAGAAAAAAGAAATGGGAATGATGGTAAAATTGGATCTCTCTAAGGCCTACAATCATCTAAATTGGAATTACCTAAAATCAATTCTAATGGCATTTGGATTTTGCAATAGATGGGTGAATTGGATTTATGAGATGGTATCAACCCCAAATTTCTCCATCCTTCTAAATGGATCCACAACCTCAGTGTTCAATGCTACAAGAGGATTGCGGCAGGGCGACCCTATATCACCATTCTTATTCATAATTGCAGCAGAAGGCCCAGGAAGATATCTCAAAAAAGCACTGAGGGAAGGAAAAATCAAATGGCTGAGGCCATGGGAAATAACCTTCCTATTACGCACCAGCAGTTTGTTGATGACATCATGCTTTTTTGTGTTGTTTCATTACGAGAAGTCAAGAGGATAAAACAGATTTTGGACCTTTTCACGGAAGCTTCAGGTACAGAGATTAATAGGGAGGAATCATGCACTTTCCTCTTCAACACACCTGAAGCGGTCAAAGGACATCTGACCAGAACTCTGGTATTCCGATTTGGAGAATTACCTACAAAATATCTAGGAAATCAATTAGCCTTACACTCTCTAAGAATTGCAAACTGGCAGCAAACGGTGGAGAAACTTAAGATCAGATTGACAAATTGGGCATTCCGATCTCTGAATATAGCAGGCAGACTTGTTCTTCTTAAATCAATTCTCCAAGCAATTCCTATTTATCCTCTCTCGGTTATGGCAGCCCCCAAAGGAGTGTGTACAAAAATGATAGAAATATTTAGAAAATTCATTTGGGGAGGTCCAAAACAACAACAAAAAATGGGCTCTTATATCGTGGGAAGGCTTAACAAAGCATAAGGAAGAGGGAGGCCTAGGTCTTAGGGATCCGAGTACTATGAATAGAGTTCTGGGAGCGAAGCTATGGTGGAGGTGGATAAGGGGAGGACAAGATCTATGGAAAA
>APFE031017258.1:0-18340 GCA_000404065.3 Pinus taeda
TCCCCAACAACCTCCACCTCAGCCCCCTCGATTATCACTGCTTTGACATCCATAACTTCTACAAGTGTTGACATAACATTATTCAATGGTTCTCGTGTTGCCTCTGTTAGTGCCTAAATCTACCTTAGGTTAGGAAAGGTAGGATCTAGGGTAACATCAAACCATGCTTAACCTGGTAGCTAGACCTACCAGGTTGGGAGAGGGCTCTCTCCTTGTCAATCTTAGCAAAATATGATCAATGAGGCTTGAGATGATCTGAATGAAGAATTATTTTAGGCTAGGCATGTGTGTAAAATGGTTTTATTGAGTTTGATGATGTTTGTTGGTTCAAATGGAAAGATAGATTATGGGTATGGGGAATAAGGCTCATTTTTGCAGAAATCTCAATGGGGCAAGGTAGGAAATTGATTTGATACTTCAGATTTGAATGAAATGGAGAGCTTTAGATAGATGAGGAGTTGAAGAGGGCAAGAAAACCTCAGGGATCCTCTTCAATAGCTTAAAACATATATAAATAAGCAAACTGTAGGTAGACCACTGCAATTTCAATGGATTTTACCTTTATCCTTGTTTGTTCTAGTTAAGATGAAATAAGAGAGAGAATGGCATACATAAAACAAAAGTAAACTTACATTTGCAGAAGGAAAGACAATATCAAAGCAAGAAGCCACATGAATCCCATAGAGTGCTGCAAATCCTGGTCTATTCCTTAGCCAAAACTGCTGAAAAATGTATACAATGAAGCTCCAAGCTTTCTCAAAATTCCAACCATGCTAATGACTAAAAAAACACAAGATATAGACAAAACATAACTCATACTACCCTCTAGGGGTTGAGCTCATAAGTTTAGGAGTTGTTCCAACTAATTCTAAACTAAGAACTAAAAATTAGGTAGTGAAACAGCTTGCCTCTAGAAACTAGGGAACTGATTCATTTAGTTGCAAACTACTTTTTGATAGACGAATCTACCTCCATGAGTGAAAGTTTGAAAAAATTACATCAATATCTATCAATTTACATTAAATTACATCATAAGTTTGACATTAAGAAGAAGAAAAGTAAAGCTGTCAAGAAACTGGGCAAACTTATGATGTAATTTAATCAAACTGGGCAAACTTTCTCCAATGCGCTGCGTTGATTTCCCTATGCATAGTGCTTGTTTGCACCCACTCTTGCAGGCCTTCCCCGTGTCCACATTTTCTCCAAGTGTTCTTGTTGAAAAGGTATGCCTGTTTACTTTCCAAAAAAAGCTGAATTTTTGAATTTGGCCTCCATTTTCCCCTCCAAAATTGAGTTCTCCCAACATTGCTTCTTGTGTGTCAAAATAGGGGTAGTAAGGTTATTTTTTGGGTGTTTTTGACCTTTTTTGAGGGCTCAAAACCTGTCAAAATTTCTTGGCCATTGGTGAGCATGCATATTTCTTCATGAAAAATCCAAAAATGCTGAGTTTTTCTCATTTGGAGGCCTCCATTAAAAGCGAGCATCAGGTGGCGTGGCGCATAGGGCAGAAAATTCTGTGTTTTAGACCAAAAAATCAAAAAATGCAAAAATTGCCCCAAATTTTTTGAAATTTGGGCTAATTGATCTCCATCAAGTGTTTTGTTGGGCCAAGGGAGCCTCAGCCAATATCTGGAGTCTATCTTGCTCCTTTTGCATCCTCAATGCCCTCTTCAACTTGGCCTTCAAGTTCATGATTCTAGCCTTGCACACTTTGTTTCTTGCCAAGTAATGGTAGGCCATGTGCCTCTACATTGTTTTCTCACAGATGGGATTCTCTAAAAACTTTTCCAAGTGGATATTAGCTCTCTCAAGCCAAGACTCACGATCAGCATTGATTTCTTGTTCAAGTGATGTGAGCTTCACCTTCCTCCTTTTGGCAGCTTGTCGGTTTTCTCGTATGTTTTGAAGCTCCATAATCGTTTGTTGATCCTCAAGTTGCTTGTTTCTTTGCTCCAGGTACTTTATTATCCACTTAGCTCTTTCTAAGCTGAGGGACAAAGAATTGATGTCCTCCTGTTGCTCTTGGATGACCTCCTTGAGCTTTAAGCTTTGTGGGCCCAAATCAGTGTCATCATCCTGAATGAGAATGAAATTGGTCTCATGCTCACCTGAAGGCCCCTCATCATGTAATGGTCTCTTTCCCTTGTCCTGAACTTGTTGTGCTGATGAAGGAAGTGAGACCACTTCCACCTTGGGTGGTGATAGTACTCGCTTTGCTGCTGCTAACAACCCTCTAGTGCCTTTTTGATAGGTGACAAATACCTGCATACTAGTGGTCTGTGTCTCATGACCCTCTTGCTGATGTGAAGGGCCACCTGTCTCATGAAAAGCTTCTCAAGGTACCTGAGGAGTCATGAAGAACTAATGAGAAATGAAATCCTCCCATGAGATGCCCTGCAAACCAAGCTGATGCATGACCACAATTTTGATGAGTGAAAAATGATATATACTGTTAAACTGCTGCTAAGGAGTCTTCTGTTGTACTAGGGTGGTCATCTTCTAGAAATTTTGGCACATGAAGTAGGGGAAATTCATCATTCTCACCCTGGGAAAGTGCATCAACAATATGATATGATAGGCATATAGGCGACAAAACCGACCCTCACAGCTGAAATACTTCATGATGAGTTTCATCAAGGGAGCATATGAGTTTTTCAAGTACTGAAAGGGAAAAACTCTACTGAGTTGTCTCAAATAACTGGGCTTGATGTATGGCTCATAATGTTCCTTGTCAATTTTCTGCCTTTTATTCCACCGCTCTCTAACATGAGGAATGTCGGTTGCTAGAGAAATAGACTTTGGTGTTAAGGTGAATGTCACACTAGATAGAGTGGTTTGGCTGTTATGTAGATGAAGCACAAACAACCTGGCCAATTCATGATGATACTGGACTCTAGCAACCATCTCATAGAATTGATAACATGATTGGAGTTGGAAGCATGTGATAGCAAGAGGGCATGCCTACAGCTTGGCAAGTGAAGTAGGCTCCTCTCGTATATGTTTGCCACCCTTGTGAGGTCTCCTTGGTGCATGGATTTCTGTAGGAGAGTCACTATGTGTCTCTTCATCTTGATCATATGAAGGACCAGACTCCATGTTTGCTAATGTGTGAGTTTTCTTGATGAGTATGAAGATTTTTATGGTGTTTTTAGTTTTTAGCCACCAAGGGTAAGAATATATGAGGAACTGTGGAGGGAGAGGGTATGAGGGGTTTTAGGACTATTATGACAAGTTGATTGGGAAATTTGGGGCTGGGGAATAGTATGTAAGCTTGCGGACAACAATTAGGGTTTGGGGATTTTGTAGTTAGGATTTGGGAAAATCGGAATTGGGGATAGGGGTGAATGATTTTTTAGGAATATGGGAGTTAGGGAATGAGCAGATGAACTGGAAAATAAATGTAGGAGTCAAAAAGTGAGGGAGTGGTGGAGTGAACTTGGCAGCAAAATCACAAATGCAAACCCTAGGCAATTGTTTTTTGAGAAATTGCAAAGAGGTAGGGTTTGAGTTTTTCACACTAAACCACCATAAACTTTAACAAGAACTCTTTCATTAGCAAGGGAAGAGTTATAGACTTACTTGCACACCATTGGATTGCGCAAATTTGGGAATTTGAGGGCATTTGTGATGAAATCGGGCTTGGTAGCCCTATGCGCCGCGACACAAACCCAATGTGCTGCGTCTCTTGTATGTGTCGTGCTAGTATAGTTTTAACACTATCGAGGGCAACACAATGCGCTGCGCCTCTCAGCGAATGCACTGCGCCCACAAACTTACATAGTTTTACTCCAAGCTTGCTTCCTTTGCTCAACACAACCTTCTTTTGCTCAATATTCCTTCTTTGAATACAAATGAGCTTTTTGAATTATGAAAAATGATTTATATACAAGAGATTTTTTATTTTTGATTCATAAAACCCACTTTAATAATGTTTGCATTGTAACTTACTTTTTCAACTCTATTTTCGGACACTTTACTTTATTTGTGCCTTTGATGAACTGAATGACTTGATTTTTTTTTTGTCTTGCAGGGGATGGAGCATCTGAATCTTGGCAAGGTGACCAGGGTTGCCACTAATGTGATTTACATATAAGAGAGCTGAAATGACATGAATTTATACAATAAAAATCTAAAATACTCTGTTTTTCCTCAAAATAGGCTTTTGAGGAAAAATACATTTTTGAGCAAGTGATTATGAAATTTATTGATACTATAACTTTATTCAACCTCCTCATGCACCTGTTGTCTATTATTGGACACTTTGAAGACCTTTTTGATGAAACCCTAGACCTAATGAAATTGAAACCCTAGAAATGACTCTTGCAAATTTTAAAACAAAAAGTGACCAGATGATCTTGAGGAATGGAAATGGCCAGCAGGTAAAGGACATGAGGGAAAATTTACAACAAGCCACTACCGTCAGATGATCCATGCTCCTAATGGAATGTAGCTAACCGAGCAAGATACCTAATATGCAATGCAACAAGAGAATTTGATCTCTAATGGAGGGATGAAGATACCAACACTAACATTGGCTCCAATGGGGATGGCAGCTCCTTGGAGGTGCCAAGAACTACAGATCTATGGGAAAGCAGGTAGTGCCTTCATCCATTGGGCTATGGAGTCAATAACTTTGACAAAGCAAAACGAAACTCTTGACTAAATTTCAGGATTTAAATGTGACTCAAAACTGACTCAATTTCAAGACTAAAATTGACTAAAAGACCTGACTCAAACCAACCAAACCAAAACTAAAATCAAACCTCAATTTTATAGCCTTCACCTCGGGCCGCAAATTGAAAGAATGAAAATAGTACACACTTGCAATGGAATTTAAACAAACCAGTATGTACAATGATACATATGACAGCAGAAAACATTTCACAAATAGTACCACTTGAGTAGCCGTCTATTGACCAGCCCACCAAGGTAGTCTTCGCCATTCATTTCTTGCAAAAGGAAAGCATTTTGGCCTTGATATGCAACAATCCTATAAGGTCCTTTCCAAATATTTTCAAACTTGCCATGCTTAACTTTCTCTTCATTCCTTCCCATTTTAGCACTATGTCTTCTATTTGAAACTTATCCTCCTTTGCCTTTCGATCATATATCTTTTTGATTCTCTCTTGTAGCTTGAAAATGTTCTGAAATACCTCCTCTCTAGTTTGTTGCAAATGAATCATTTGATTGATTCTCCGCTGCAAGTGATCATCTTCACTGCTCGTTTCTTGGAGTTTAACCACTGGGACTGCAAGAGAGGTCATGAAGATTGTGTCCACACCACACACAAGCTCAAAAGGAGACATGCCTATAGATTTTTTTTGACTTACTTTGTTCGCCCAAAGTGCATTGACCAGCATTTTGTGGCAACTTTTCTTGTTCGTTTCCAGCAACTTTTTGATAATATTGACCAAAGATTTATTTGAGGATTCTACCAATCCATTGCCTTGGGGCTAATAGGTAGTTGAGTGCCCCAAAGTGATTTCATATTTATGAAAAAAATCAATCATTCTTTTAGATTTAAAGGCTACTGCATTGTCAGTGATCAGCTTATTTGGACAGGCAAAATGAGACAAAATGTTGATTTCAAGAAATGAAATGATTATCGAATCAGTGGCCTACCTTGTGGGAATCGCCTCAATCCATTTGGTGAAATAATCTATCACTGTGAGGATCCATTTGTCTTGCGCTGAAGAAGAAGGATGGATCTTGCCAATAAAAGCCAAAGCCCACTGCTGAAATGGAGCACTGACCTCAATGGGCTTGAGTGGTAAAGGTTGCAATTTTCTCTTACCTTGAAACATCGGACATTCGTGGCAGCTTGTCAATGTTTTGTACAAATTAGCAAAGAGATTTGGCCAATAATATCCCGCTCTCAAAATTTTATTGGCTATTGTCTTCTAGAAAAGATGGCCTCCATAATCTCCCTTGTGAAAGTCTTCCATAACCTGTTTTGCCTCTTCTTCAACCAAACAATTGAGCAAGACACCATCGGGATCTTTCCAATAGAGTGCATTATTCATGATACAAAACTTGGCAGCCTTCAATTTCAGTGTCCTACTTCTGTTCTTAGCCATTCTAGGTGGTGATGATAGATTTTGGAGTACATAAACAATGTCTGAATGCTAAGCAAAAAGAAGAAAAATTTCTGATACCTGAGCGGGCAGACTCTTTTCATCTTCCTCAGACATAGAAACAATGAGATTAATGTCCAAGGGGTGCAAATTTGACTCAACCATTAGTTTAGCCAGCCCATGTCCTTTGATGAGCTTTGTTGGTTTTATCTCCACCTCATATTCCAACAATGCAGCAATCCATTTTGCCTCTTCTCCCCTCTGGATCTGTTTGCACTAAGACATATTTAACAACAACATTAGGGACATAGGCAAGGATGTGAAAATGTAGAATATAAGCCCGAAAATCTTTCAATGTATTTACCAAAGCAAGGGCCTGTTTTTCAATAATACTATAATTTAATGCTGCATCCCTTATGATTTTGCTGAAAAATGCAATTGGTTTCTCAAGCTGGTCTCTTTTATGCATCAAGACCGCTACCATAGTATGATCCGAGGTAAATGAAAACAAAATAAAATCCTCAGTATAGTCTTGGTTGATCAAAACCGAAATTGAAGAAAGGGCCAATTTCACCAAATTGAAAGACTTAATTGCTTCCTCGGTCCATCTCACTACACTATATATTTTGAACATGTTTGTAATTTCCCTTAAATGTTCTACATGGTTGGGCACAAAGCAACCTAAGAAATTCATCTTACCATTGAATGATTGGATTTCTTTCTTACTTCATGGAAAATAAATCCTTTAAATGGCTTCCACCTGAGATGGATCAATGCAGATGCCCTCCTTTGATATAATATGACCGAGAAGCTTGCCTTCATCCATGGCAAACAAAATTTTCTTTGGATTGAGAGATATACCATACTTCCTACACCGCTGAAATATAATTTTCAAATGATAAAGGTGTTCTTCATCTGAATTAGAGAAAGTTGTTAAATCATCAAGATAAACAACTAGAAAAACATATTTTTCATTAGCAAATGCGATATCCATCACCTGCTAAAAGGTTGCGCCCGCATTTTTCAATCCGAAAGGCATCTTTGCATAGTGAAAAGTTCCCCATGGAGTGGTGAATGCTATTTTGTCTCTTTCATTCTCATGGACTAGAATTTGGTTATAACCCGAATAACTAGTGTGTAGCAACATGCAAGATGCTCCAACTACTCTCTGAAGTATGTGATCCATCTTAGGCAATGGATAGTTGTCCTTCAAAGATACTTTATTCAAATTTATGAAATCAATACATAACCGAATCTCACCTATTTTATTGCACACAAGCACCAAATTTGAAATCCAATCTGAAAATCTTATGGGAATGATGATACCAGCTTTGTACAACCAATTTACTTCCTTCTCAATTGAGGGTAGCAGCTTTGAATTTATTCTTCTTAGCTTCTGACGAAAAGGCTTCTGATTTGGCTTGATCGGGATGATATGCTAAATTATTCTTGTGTCATATGCCTTCAAATCTGAATAATCCCAAGAAAATACATAAGTAAAAGAAGAGAGTAGACTAATATACTCTGCTTTTACCTATGGGGGCAACGCCTTTGATAATTTCACCATTTTAGGATTTTCAGCTGATCCAATGTTCACATCCTCAACTCCTTTCTCGGTTGGTAGCAAGCTCGGTTTTTGGGCCACATCATCTTGATCGAACAACTCCTCTAAAGGTATTAGACCTTTACGAATGACGTTGTCCTTCAGCTGCAAAACTTCCATCTAATTGACTTCTATATTTTCCTCACCATCATCATACTTCACATCAATATAAGTGTCTTTGAATTTACCTTGATTTTGCAGAAATTCATTGATCTCTTCATCATCTTGAAACACTTTCCAATACCTTTGATTGTCGGGGACAGCTGGGCGATGTTACACATGAATCTCAAACTTGTTGTTTGAATTCATTGGAATTTTCAAATTACTTGTTGTTGTTGCAAGTGAATCTGCAATGACATTCTGAACATGAGGGACACATGTCAAAGTGTAATATGAAAATACTCTCAAGATATCTAATACCGCATTGCGATAGGCCCGCATTCGAGGATGCTTAGCTTGATATTCCCCTTTCACCTACTTGATAACTAACTCGAAGTCACCATACACTGAACTCCTTTTAGCATTCAACTTTCTAAGAATTTTCAAACCAACAATTAAAGCCTCATATTCAACCTTATTATTTGAATAGTCAAAAGCTATTTTATAAGAACAGGCCCTTACATTGCTTGGCACTTTGTTTGGGGCAAAAATAGGGTTGCGTATCCAAATGCTAATTCTAGCACCTTCCCTTGCTACTGTGCCATCAAAATCCATGCTCCACAAGCCTATTTCGTCCTCTTCCAAATGCTGAAACTCTGTTTGCTGCCCATCAATATGTTGCTACTGTTGGAAGGCTGATTCCTCAGTGGTACTATCAAGTCTTTGTCTTTCTTGCTTTAAGACCTCTTTGAAATTTTCAGTGATCTCGGGAATGTCTTCTACTTCAACTACTTGGCTATTTGCATCATTAAAGCTATCTGAATACAAAAAAAATGATTCTAAATCAGTATGTACATAGTTGATTAGATGATTTACCGGTTTCTCCTTGCTAGTGATCATGTACTTCATCTTTTTCTCCCGGTATAATTTCCTCATTTGACCGAACACGGGAATAGTAGCATAGGAGAAATCAAGTTGCATTGTCCCTTTAATCTTTGCTCCCCAAGATATAGACAGAAGCATGCCAAATCTTGGAGGTATATCCGCCACAACCACATCCATCAAAACAGTTTTAGCAGGAATCTAATCAAAATTGACCACCAAAACTTTGATAAGGCCTGTTGACCACTATGTGTCAACTTCCAATAGCAGTACACCCCCTTTTTCTTCACAAAAGGGGTAGCGCTTGATTGACGTGTCCGCGCCATTCGACAGTCATCGCCGACTTGATCATATTATGTTGTAAACCTAGTCTGCATGAGTAAATTGTAAATAATCTTAGTAGAGCTGAGTCATGTATGTAAATTGCCTAGGTGGACCTAATTTTCTAGTGATAATCTACATTCCGGAAGGTTTTTTATCTCACCGATCCATGATCCGCAGAGTTTTCCTTCAACCTAACCCCAAAGCCATAATGAATTTTGTCATTAGAATCTTAGGGGAATCCTAGTGTGTTGATTTGCTAGATTATGTTTGGTCACAAAACTGGGTGGTCTATGAGGGTCTATTTCAAATGGGTTTTCCCCCTTAAGATGTAAAATTGTAAAGTTCATGATGTAAAGTGTCTTGAGGATTAGAAAATGTTTTAATACCCTCATAAGTCATAAGTCCTAAGTTCTAGGTCCTAGGTAATTTTTCCAAAGGCTAAGTTCGAGGATCCATTTAAAAATAAAAATAAAAAATTAAAACCTAATAATAATAATAATAATAATAATAATAAAATTTAAATAGAACATAAAAATTAAAAAATATATAATAAAAATAAATAAAAAATAATAATAAAATTTAAATTTTAAAAATAATAATAATAATAAATAATAATAATATAAATTAATTAAAAATTGAAAAAATTAAAAAATATAAAAAATAATTAGAATAAAATAAAAAATAATAAATAATAAATTTTGAAGTAAATAAATGCAGAATTTCCAAATTTTTTTAATGATTAAAAAATTCGACGGATGAGATAAGAGATATCTTGAATCCTCAATCGACGGTCGAGATATTTTTGACATGGATCACTCGAACTAGCCGTTGGTAATTTTTCCTTTAAATAGGGTGCTAGGGGTCATTTGAGAGCATTCGATCTGTGAGTCTTGTGCTGAAGAAAGCTCTCTTGTAAACCTTTTCTGTTGCTAATAAAGAAAGACTTTGGGGTTGAAATCTTACTGGTGTTACTCTCCTGAAGTGCTATGAGCTGTTTTATTTTCTGCATATTTTTTATTTTTCAGCCATTAGTAATAGATTGATGTAGAGTATTGTTGAACACAGGTATCTTGTTCACTTACTAGGGTTTGAATGGTAATAAGATTTATGAAATAATGGTAGGTATCTCCATTGTATCTGGAATTTAGTATTGTTTTTTCCCTCTTTATTGATGGTTGAAGTGAGCTGTGGAGGAAACCCTTATTGAGAAGATCAATGGGCATTTGGGGAAGTTCTCAGCTGAACCAGCCAACTCCCGCAAACATCCTCTTGCAGAGCCCAGCCAGTTTCGATCCTGGGTTTATCATTTAAGTTTGTTTTTCTGATTGCATGAGAGATTTCTGAAGTTTTTCATAGTAAATCTAGAATTTTGATAATATCACTGTTGATTATTGATAAATCTGGTTGTTTAAGAGTCAAAAAATTATAAATGTTGTAAATTGTAACTGGTTTGTAGGGTTTTATTTCCAATCCTTGCATATATTTTCTGGGTTTTTGTTTTCCCATTGTGGGTTGCAGGCACAGGCTTTGAGAATTTTTCAGGGTTTCATCAGGCAATCTCAAGCAGTCTGCCATCCAGGGTTTCATTTTTGCACGGATATTCTCCAAAAATATTTTCAAATTCTTTGGAGAAATTCGAGTGTCTATTCAAGCCATCTGTCTGCTGTTCCTGGGGTTTCATTTCGCAGGAAAAAAAATAGATTTATTTTATTTTATTTTATTTTTCAGGTGTACGTTGGTCTCAAGCCCATAAAGTCAAAAGAAAAAACACATATATACATACAAGGGAGATGCCCACATACATTCCATCTTGCAAAACCCTCTTATCTATCTGCTGTCAACACATCTTTTTCCTTATCTGCTCTTCTCGTTGCTTGTGGCTCTAAATTTTTGCAGCCTTCTCCACTGAGCCTTCACGTTGTGCCTTTGTTTTCTTCAAATATTACACTGCTCCTACCTCCACCTGATCCCCAGTTCCCCTCGCTTATCTCCTTTACGCATTCCCTTGTCTGCAGCAGCCATCTCTCTCAAGCAACTAGTGTCCAACATTGCCCAGCCACGCGTGCTTCATTTCTCACCCTTGCTCACGCTGATTCTCTCTCTCACTGCTACAAATCCTCTGATTGCTGCCCATTGCTGCCTTCCTATACCCTCACTCACGCTGCTCCAGTTTTTGTTATCCATCTGTTCCTAAAGAATTCATCCTGCAAACGCACAACTGCAAATCGATTCCACCTGCGTTTTCCTTCTAGACGTCACCTGCATACCAAAAGCACAAAAAAAAGGTTGATTTTGTTTATTATCAATACATGCATATACGATTTAGCTGAGGGTTAGTTTTTTAGGTTTTAGAATTAGTTCCCTTTTTTTTAGGATTTCATTTCATATGCTTTACTTTAGTTCACGTTATAAATTTAATTAACATTTCACTTAGGTTTCAATTTTTTTTACTTTTGTTTAGATTTCAAAATTACAGTTTAACTTTAGATTGAGTTCTTTTAGTTTTATTTAAATTTTCTAATTGTGAATTTTAAAATCATAAAAGTATAAAAATTACAAAAAAAAATTAAAAAATCAAAAACATAAAAAGTTTTAGTCCTTAGTTTTTACTTTGATTTTATTTGGTCTAGAATTTAGTGTTTTAGAAAGATTTTTAGATTTTTTTTAGGTTTATAAATTTAGATTGGTTAAATAAAAAAAAAAAAAGTTTCTTTTTTTAATTTTTAGACTTAGTTTTAGATTTAGATTAGATTTTACTAATCTCAAGTTTTGCTTACTTTAGTTCTAGTTTAGATTTTAATTTTAGTTTTGTTTTAAAAATATAACAAAAAATAAAAATAAAAAAATTCATAAAAATTATAAAACTTTAAAAGGCATAAAGAATTTCTTTTTTTAGATTTTGATTTAGTTTAGATTTAATTTTGTTAGAAGTAAATTAAAAAAAATAAAAAAATCATAAAATAATAAATTAATAAAAGACTTCATTTAGTTTTAAATCTTGTTTTATCTGAAAAATATAAAAATATTTTGGGAATTTTTTTTTGCAAATTTCAGTCTTCACTTAGGAATTTCTTATGTTTTATCTCTTCTACTGAGGCTAAAATTTTGATGTGGGAATTAATGTTTAACATGCTTTAATGTTTATCTGAAGATTACATACATGAATGTGATCTACGGTTATCATTTTACGTGATTATTTCAAGCATTTAATTTTTGGAATATCGTTACCGAGTTTTAATTGTTGGATCACTATTAAAGCATTGTGCGTTTATCGAATTTTTGCATTGCTTGAGTTATCTGATGGTAAATGATTGTTAATGAGCTCATAATCATTCAGTCTATAGGGTACCGGTCTATTAACTTAATAATATCAATCTAGTGGTTGTTTCCTCGTGTCTCCCAACCCAACTGGGTCACAGTTGGTCATCCATTGTCCCATAGGGTCTACCCCCCTTAGCCGCGGGAGATAGGCTAAAATGGAGAGATTGGGGATGAGGGTGACAATCCCCGGTCTGAGCGTTGTCATGACAATCTGTGCGACAACAAGACCAATGCACCTTACTCTACTAGAATCAAAAGAGTAAAGGTCATGATACTTTCTAGTGATATCCAATCCCAATTTCTCGATGATGGCCTTAGGCATGAGATTATGAGAGGCTCCAGAATCAAACATAGCATTGTGTAACACATAATCATGCACCCTGGGACTAATGTAAAAAGGAGCTACATCACTATCTTGAGACTGACCTTCCAATGCTGGACCAAAAATAAACTCAGGTCTATCATCCTCCACGTTCACCATATCAGATGATGGATCTAAATTCAACATCTTAGACACTCGACCTTTGTAGATGTTGTTCTTTATCAACTCAGTCAAAGGAATAGATACTTTCAACTTAGAAATTTCATTTTCTAAGTAAAAAACTGAAATTTTCTCTACCTCTTTCGCTGAAACATCCTTCTTTTCAGTTTTCTCCTTTGATACACTTGGTTGATTGAATCTTTTATTTGTCGATGGTGTTTTGTTGGTGGTAGGATCAACTGTCTCTTTTCCCTTTTTCTGCACAATGGGAGGATAATTTTTTGGCGTTGTTGTCTCCTTCCTTTTTTGAATTGGATTTATGGGCATGTCTCTACTTCTGAGTGAATATTGTCATTGCTGGGTTGACAAAGCATTCATGTATCCTCTTTGATATTCATCAGACTCCTCCTCAAGAACTGTTTCATTTGCCAAGATGAAATTTTCATCCCTTTATATAGCTGAATTCTCGGAATACTCCTCATCTTCAGTGATAAAAATTGGCATATAATCAGGTGTAAAGAAATGATTCTCTTCTCCAATTACATTCTCATCATCATCTCATTCTGGACCGTGTACAAAATTCCTGCAGGATTGGTGTTAGAAGCATGTGATAGCAAGAGGTCATGCCTGCAACTCGGAAAGTGAAGTAGGCTCCTCTCGTATATGTTTGCCACCCTTGTAAGGTCTCCTTGGTGCATGCATTTATGTAGGAGAGTCACTATGTGTCTCTTCATCTCGGTCATATGAAGGATCAGACTCCATGTTTGCTAGTGTGTGAGTTTTCTTGATGAGTATGAAGATTTTTATGGTGTTTTTAGTTTTCAGCCACCACGTGTAAGAACATATGAGGAGCTATGGAGGGAGAAGGTATGAGGGGTTTTGGGACTATTATGACAAGTTATTTGGGAAATAGGGGGTTGGGGAATAGTATGTAAGCTTAGGGACACCACCTAGGCTTTAGCGATTTTGTAGTTAGGATTTGGGAAAATGGGAATTGGGGATAGGGGTGAATGATTTTTTAGGAATATGGGTGTTAGGGAATGAGTGGATGAGCGGGAAAATAAATTTAGATGTCAAAACGTGAGGGAGTGGTGGAGTGAACTTGGCAGCAAAATCACAAATGCAAACCCTAGGCAATTGTTTTTTGAGAAACAGCAAAGAGGTAGGGTTTGAGTTTTTTCACACAAAAACACCATAAAATTTAAGAAGAACCCTTCACTAGTAAGGGAAAAGTTGTAGACTTACTTACACACCATTGGATTGATCAAATTTGGGAATTTGAGGGTGTCTAAACCGCCCAATAGCCATTAGATCTCCTCGACTGTGATCCAATGGCCCATGTTCGTCCATCCACATTTCGTCCCGACGCCTCCCGCCGATAGATCTCTGCCACCCATGTGCTCGATCCAATGGTTGTTGTTTACTCCTGGTCCTTCTCATTTGTTCGCCATGAAGTCTTCACGTCCTTGACCTGTACCATGCATCCGAAGGACGAAGGTGGCCAGTGTCCAGTCCTCTGCGTAGTTATTCTTCAACAACTGCATTCAAGAACATTATGGCCGAAGAACAAGAAGGACGTGCCTCGAGCCGATCAAGCATTTATCAGTTATGGAGAATCTTTCATATTAGACTCCACCTGTTTAGGAAGGACAACCAAGCCGCAGAAAAGATCAAATCCATTCATTAAAGAAAGAAAATTGTAGCAGAGACTCCATTAGAGAGTTAAAGCGGTTAGTGGTCCATTATGACCCCTGCATGTTCAGAATAGCAAAATATCATTGTAATCAAACTCTATATATACCCACAACACAGATGTAATCTAGGATGATGGTTGATGGTTTTGGTTTTGATGTAAGGTTCAACTTCTGGAGACTGTAGCTACTGTGATACTTGCAGCGTCTAGTCTTCATTTTCAGCTAATACACACTTCTTTCGCTGTTGATTACTCACTTTCCACTTCTTCTTTGTTCTAGGTTGTGCCTGTTATGCATTTATTCATGTGCCCTCGATATTTAGCATTAGAGGGGCTGTCATCCCACCTCTGCGTTAGAATCTTGTATGTATTATTCAATGTGTTATGTGGGTTTCTTTTTACTTAATACCAGAGAGTTGTCATCTTGTCTGTGTATTAAGAAATAGATTTGCAGACCTCTTTACTGGTTGCAGCCAACCATCATAGGGTCATGTGCATCTGCTGGTGTGGTCAGTATTCTCCATATTCACCTATTCCTTAAAATATGAGTGATTGGTGGTCTAAAGCCTTGTAGTCTAGGGTTGTTCACCCATGTCTAGAGTTAAGCATAGTAGAAGTGCTTATCTGGCTTGAATATGCATTAGAACTTCCATTCATCCATTTCCAACTTTTTGTTGAGGTTGTAATGTTCCCGAGCATCTCCGATATACAACCTAGGAGAGTTTCTTGGGGTGATAACATTAATTGGCGCTGTTGCCGGGGATCAAAGATTGAAGCTCAGCTTCCCTGGGAGATGACATAGTTCCAAGCTTTGATGATAGACAAGGTTTGGACACATATTCTGGTTGTAATCATTTATCTGGCGACTACACTGGAAGAAGACCAACCTTTGGCGACTCCACATTCAAGTCCTGGCTCAGTTTGTGAGGCATGCTTGAAGAAATCCTCATAAATCACTAGCTGATCCAGTGCTCGACCCTGAGAAAATCGTTAAGCAGAAGAAAATATCATAGAAAGGAGAATCAGGATCAAGTAAGCCTAAAAATTCCCATGTATCTCTGCTAGTGTAGAAATACCTTCAGAGATTCATACAGCTCCTGTTCATTCATTTCACTTTTGGATCTCAGTCCAAAGAAAGCATCCCATGTTGTCCATCATATTCTTCTATCTCTGTCATCCACTTCATTGATTCATACCACTCAATCTACCAGTATCCTTTCACCTACCTCAGTCATGGCAGGCCAGCAAGCTCCTACGAAGATAGAAAGAATCGTTGTTGCTAGATATGGACCCTTGGTCTTGCCTGTTTCTTTAAATGCCATGCCTGTAGGAGATTATCAAGAATATATGCCTAAGTTTATTGGTACAGAAGGAGTAACAGCTGAAGAGCATCTAGAGTCCTTTTATAGCTATGCTGATAACCTGGATATCAATGAAGAGGATGTGTGGATGAGGGTTTTTGTCCAAAGCCTAGATGGGGAGGCTAGAAAATGGTTTAGAGAATTACCCCCTAGGTCTATTGCAAATATTGAGGCCTTAGATGATGTGTTTTTAAAGCATTGGGGGGATAATAAAGATCTGCTCTTTTATTATAATGAGTTTGGGAACTTGCAGAGGGAGAATGGTGAGCTGTTGTCTGACTTCAAAAGGAGATTCAATCATTTGTACAGCAGAATACCATATGAAGTGAAACCCAAACCTACTTCTTCCATGATCACTTATGCCAATGCTTTCGATTCTCAGTTCTGCCTACTGTTAAGAGAAAGAAGTGCTTCTTTGGCTGATATGCAAAATGCAGCCTTTGAAATAGAAGCAAACATCATTGTTGTAGAAAGATTCGAAGGTGATGCTGAAGGAAGAAGACAGGGGGGTGAGTCCTCATCATCCTCAGATCCTGAGATCGATAAAATGTCCAAGATGATAGAGTTTTTGGCCTTTGAAGTTTCCAAATTAATGGTTGAGCAACATTCTGAAGAAGCAGGAGCTACATATGAAGAAGCATTATCCAAAGGCACTGCTTGTGAGTTTGTTGTAGCTGTAGAACAACAAGCTGATCAGCAAGAGCAACTAGTAGCAAGTCCCACCATCCTCGAAGAATCTGAGCCCAATGCTAGCTCAGCTTCTAATGACTATGCAAATTTGCAAGTTCACCAGCCTGCTATTATCCCCAACACAGTGATCAAAAAGGGAGAGGAAAGCTCCCCATAATTTTTTGTCCCTTTGTCTTCTCAAAAGACAAACGCTCAAAGTTGCCCCTTGAACTCTGAGGTAGGCCATGATTCAAAGCCCAAGGCTGGTACTAATCATCTTAGTCTTGATATTCTAATGCCTGCTCAGGTGGCCTCCACACAGATTGAAAATGCAGCTTGTCAGATGACAGAGAAAGAGGGTGCACAGTCTTGGAACTCTTCCTTGGATGATCAAATAAATCTTATTTTGTAGCTTTTTGATGAACCAGCTGACAGGCAACAATTTGGTGGCCCAGCAAATGGGAAAATTTTGAAGTTTTAAGTTTTCAAGCCTTAATGCTGTAATTGTGTTCTTTTAGTATAGACTTAATTTGACTCCATGCCCAATGGATACTAGGCAATGTTTTTATGTTGGTTTTGTATGAAGGCATTAGTCTGTAATTATTGAGACTTCGTAGGGAGGATCTCATCCCCAGAAGGAGCCAATGTTAGCTCTGCTACTCAACGATCATTCTGAGGTCAGAAATAGACTTGGTCTGCTTGATTATGCACAAAAGGACTTCACACAGGTCACTATCTCCTCCCTTCCCCTATCCCACTTATCCTCCCTCAATTCTCTTCCTTCTTTTTGTCATATAAACTCTATAAAATCGCCCTTTCAAACCTTAAGCTCCAGGCACTTAAGACACGAGCTCGTGCCCATATAGCCATCCAACTTATTCTCCACTGTCGATCGCATATCACCTGATCCAATGGTCCCTGCCGTGAATAACCTGCACCCTACTTCCTCCACCATCTGATCGCGGTGCCGCGATCCAACGACGTTCGTACCTCCTGATCCTACAAAATTCTCGCGCTTTAGCCCGCGGGGAAAGCGGTTATCCCCACGTCCCATCTGCCACGCATCACCCTCCTACTGCGATCGTTGGCCCATGTACCTTTACCACTCTACTTTGAAACGTGGTGGGAGGAAACCGCTTACCGCCCACTTGTACACCCTCTCCTCGTTAACATTCATGCATCTCTATTGCTCGATAGCCATCGGATCTCCCCGACTACGATCCAATGGCCCATGATCATCCGTCCACATTTCGTTCCGACACCTCCCACGGATAGATCTCTTCCACCCATGCGCTTGATCCAACGGTTGTTGCTTACTCCTGGTCCTGCTCATTTGTCTGCCATGAAGTCTTTGCGTCCTTGACCTGTACCATGCATCCAAAGGATGAAGGTGGCTAGTGTTCAGTCCTCTGCGTAATTATTCTTCAACAACTACATTTAAGAACATTATGGCCAAAGAACAAGAAGGACGTGCCTCAAGCCGATCAAACATTTATCAGTTATGGAGCGTGTTTCATATTACACTCCACCTGTTCAGGAAGGACAACCGAGCAACAAAAAAGATTAAATCCATTCATTAAAGCAAGAAGATTGTAGTAGAGACTCCATCAGAGAGTTAAAGTGGTTGGTGGTCCATTATGACCCCTCCATGTTCAGAATAGAAAAATATCTTTGTAATAAAACTCTATATATACCCAAAACACAGATGTAATCTGGCATGATGGTTGATGGTTTTGGTTTTGATGTAAGGTTCAACTTCTGGAGACTGTAACTACTATGATACTTGTAGTGTATGGTCTTCATTTTCAGCTAATACAAGCTTCTTTTGTTGTT
>APFE031017264.1:0-11018 GCA_000404065.3 Pinus taeda
CATATAAATCGATACCAAATACCATTCAAACGCTTGACTGTAAAATGAAATTAAAATCACAATGCAAACGTAATTAAATGTCGGTATACCATGCACGCAGGGCCCGTCCGCGTCTTTGGCACACCGAGATAGTCACACCACGATCACAGTATTAAGCAATGCACAGAGATTGTAATGCAATCTTATATTAAAACCCAAAAACTCTGTTCTGAGACGACAATGTATATAAAACGTAACAGTCTGCAATATCCAAAAGGTAGGTAGGTAGGTAAACAAACATATATCCCGGTTCGGCCTTTTAATTACATACATTACATCCTTTGAAAAATGGATGTTTATCCATGGGCGGCTGTCGCTGCTTTTGTAAAAACGCAGAGATGTTCCTATCCTATCTTACGCATATAAAAACTAGGAAACAACTTAAAAATCGAATGGGCTGTAACTGAGTGTTGTTGCTGCCTTTGTGCCTGTTAACTCCCAGGTTGTCCTCTTTGACTCCAGAGAGGATACGGCCGGGGTAACCACTAACCAATCTCTGGGCTACAGCTTCTAGCCCAGCTGTAGTCAGAGAGGGCTCTCTCTATTAGTTATGTCACTGCTTTCAGTGAAGGTTTCAGGCTAGTTATGGAGTGAATTTTTGGTTGTTTTGTGTTTGGTTGGGAGGATGCTTCTGATAGCTTTTAATGTCTAACTTTAGGTGTAACTAACCCATTGGGCAATGGGGTCTTGGATTACTGTTCTCATGAGGTTTTGACTGAAATGTGGGATAAATACAGGGCCTGTATGTATTCTGTGACACAAACTATAAAGATTGAGAGGCGAAAATGGAAACAACTTAGCAAAAAGCAATGAAGAATTCTTTACTTAAGTTGACTGGTGTGAAAGAGGTCTGTTATCTGGGAGAAATTTCTTGAATTCCTGGAATAACATTCTCTAGTGATGATACAGTATTAAAGGTAGCATTGAAGAATTACTCTTTAAGTACCATAACTGAAGAAAACATATACAAACAGCTAGGATTGAACTCAGGGTAATCAAAGATTAAAACCTGGGTTATTCTTTTTACTAGCTATTCAGAGAATTGAATATGTGTGGGAAACATGAGAGATACAAGAAAGTATGGCAAACATAATCATAAAAAAAGGAGTAAGGAAACTTATTGAGCCATGGAATACACGGGAATCCTGTATTTTTAAGCCACACACCAGCAGATCATCATGAGAGACAATATCTGAAGAAATCCCATTGTTCTTTGTATTAGCTGCCTGAATCTTTACAGTGTAAGAGCAACAGAAGAGAAAACGAGAGCTTCTTTACATCCGGAGTCCAACCCCTCTAAATAAATGCGAGGGGGAATATATAGAGGTTTCATACAAAAATATCTCAGGTATTGAGTCATCTGAGAGGAAAATATCTCTTACACTTGTACAAGGAGAGTAGATGAGAAGTAATTGCAAATATAAATGACTCTTGAAGGCTTTTAACTCTTGTCAGGATAAATTTTTGACCTTTGGGCACTGCGGAGTCAACTGCGCGGCTTTATCATAAATGTAGAATGAAGTGCTCTGCCACTCTGATTTTTGTATCTTCTTGGCCCTGCCACTTGTGCTTGCTGATGCTGCTGTTGCTGTTGAGTACCTGTGCTGAGTTGGCTCAGCGTATTCATATTTGTTGTTATGGCCTTTGCCCTCCTGTATACGTAATATAAACCTTTTACAAAAAAGATTTAATCTTCTCAACTTTGATTTAAAAGTAACTTTATCAAATCTTGCCATGTATCTGGAGGGGGAAGCTGATGCCTCAAAATTGACCCTAAGGTCTCATCAGCCTCTGTGTATTTGTAGAAATGGGGGGGCTCATCAAATAGATGTGATACTTCATTTCTAATAAAAAACAAATTGTCTAACTTTTCAAAAAGAATTTGCCCTGTTACTGGGCCTGCTGAAGATGTTCCTGGTGTCTCAGCAATCTGAATTGCTGCAAAAGCGCTTACCCTCTTGATATATTTTTCATGAGAGAGTAATTTCCCTGATTCCAGCAAGTTGGGGAGCCCTTTGTCCTGCAGGGCTGAGAACCTGCTCTGAAACTTATTTATATCCGCTTGCATATCCTGGATTCTCCTGTCCAGGGTTTGGATTAAATTCTTCATTGTTGTAGCTCTTTTGATCAGGGAAATGGTTTCAGTCCTATTACCAATTCCCATTTTCACCAGCTGGGAACTTGTCCTATAGTTGAGGACCTCAATCATCCTGGGGGCAAGGTCTGCCATGTTGCCTAGGGAGTTTCTTGCTCTTTGCAGTTCTTTTCTTGCCCTGACAATGAGTCCCACTTGCTCATATATGTCATCGATGTACTCCCATTGGTTGGTGATTGATTGCCCAATAGCAGTCCAGATCACCTGTTTAAGCTCTGCTGTAACCTTTTCAAAATTTAGCTCTTTTTCTAGCTGTGCAATTGTCTTCTTCAGAGCTTTTACTTCTCTCTCCCTCTTAGCCACATTTTGCTTAGACTTATCATATTTCTCATTTATCTTTGCTAAGCTTTCCTTGGCTTGATTGAGTTCTGACATCTGAGCTTCTAGCACCTGAAGTTCTTGCCTTAGTTTCTGCATGTCCAGGCTCTCGGCCTGCTCTGTTGTTGGTGCTGTAGTGGCCGGTGCTGTAGTGGCTGGTGCTATTTCTGGTGCCTGTTGTTTTGGAGGGGCAGTACCTTGAGGGGTCTCCTCAAGGCCTATTGATTCTGTGGGTGGCTTGGAAGATTGCCCTGCCTCCCTTCTTTGTAGTACTACTTCTAAAGTTGTCTCTGTGTCCTGCAGCTTCTCCTGTGTTTCTACTAGTTCCTTATATAAAGTCATCAATAATGCAGTGACATCCTTTTGTTGCCTCTGCTGGGAAACTTCATCTGTTTGTGGATGTAGAGTTGGTGGGATCTTCATCTTCTTCTTAATTGCAGCTATATCTGCATCCCTTAGTTTAAGGACCTCCTGTATGGCCTTAACATCATTGGGATCATGCCCAAACTCTATAATTATTTCCTCCAATGCCTTGATCCTGTTGTCCTTGGCTTGAGAGGATGCCCTCTCCAACTCAAGCTGTGTTGCAGTGTTGTTTAAGCTATTTTGCAGCCTGTAATTTATCAAGGTCTTATCTGCCAGGGTGGCATAGACCATCTCACCCGTCTGCTTGTGGAGCTCAATTTGGTCCATGGGGTGGATGTCCTTTGAAAGGACTTCTAGATTGTCCTTATATAATCTGCAGCTGTTTGAGGTTGCTGCACTGTAGGGGCAAAATGGCTCATAGTCATTTTTCCTTCTTGCACATCAAAGGCAGCCATTAGCCTTTGTTGGTTTGGAGGAGCCATATTCAACAAATGATTATAGAGCTTAATCTTTATTGGCTCACTCCTTCTTTTGGCGTCTTTGAACTGCTCCTTTATGCCTGCAGCTGTATTGTACTGTTGTCCTGAGGACCTGACCTCCCCAAGTGTTGCTTTATCCTGTTCTTGCTGCAAGGAGCTGGCAGAGGTCTCTAGGCTTTGCATTTCTTCTTCTGAGAAAGGGTTGAGCCTCTGCCTCTTATCTGGTCCTTCTGTGAGGGGGGTCTCCCTCTCTCTTTTTCTGCTGGTGTCCTCCCTCTGAGGGGTTTGGAGGATAGAAGAGTCTACCCTAGAATCCTGTCTAGGAGGCGCCATATTGGTTGCTCTTTCTTGGGTAGCTGCCTGGCCTTTTTCTCCTTGCTTTTCTTGATCCTGATGATCAGTTTCTTGCTGGTGTTGCTGTTGTTGCCCTTGCTGGCCCTGTTGGCCCTGTTGGCCCTCTTCTTCTTCCATTTCTTTGTCTTTACCTTTGTTCTGCTCCTGATCTGAAGTTTTTGCTGCCCCTTGTTGTGTTGCTGATGAGGAAGCTGGCGCTGTTGTGTGAGAAGTTGGTAGGGCAAGCACCTGAGAAGGACATTCCAAGTCAGCCATTTTTAACAAATGTCTTCTAGCCCTCTCTACTAGCTCTTCCTGAGATACAGGCTCTATTAAAGTGTTTTTCTTCCACTTTGGCTGGTTGGCATGTCTTGATATATGGAGCTTGCTCTCATGCTCATAGCTAGAGAGTTTATATCTTAATCTTCTCGAAGATATAAAGCCACTGGGGTCATAGGGTTTCCAGGGGAAACTGAGTGTTAGGCCAAGGCTTTCCAACATCCTATCTGCCTGCTTCCATCCTTCTCTTTTGTTTAAAACCAAATGACCAAGCTGGTTTTTAACTTTGAGTTGTGCCTTCTTGCCCTTCCCTGCAAAATGGATCTGATCGGCATTGCCGAATTGTCTGAAATACTCCAGGGAAAAGAGCCTCATGGGCAAAAATTTGGGTAGCCTGAATGGGCGCAACTCACACCCATATATCCTAATCACAGTGTGATGCTGGTAAAAATACCAGTCTCCTATGCTGTAGGCACTGGACAACTGTAGAATTCTCTGCATTTCATCAGAGAGTCTTGGAGGATGTTCTGTCATAAGCAGAGATAGGGCTGGATGTATGAACAAATCAATGAACTCACAATATGTATAGGGTGAGTAAAAACGGATATGGAAGATTGAGCTCCAGTATACAACTGATCTTGGGTTTCCTGCTGCATCAGTTCTCTTGATTTCAAAAGAGAATTTTTCATGTTGGTGATATAGAATAAGATGATAAATATATGAGGTGTATCTGAATACCCTCTCTCTGGATAAGTGCAGGAATTGCTCATGTATTTTGTTAGAGATGTATGTGGCATAGTCATAGCAGATAGGGGCCTTACCAGGGGAAAACATTGTCATCATGACTAGCACAGTTTCCTCTATAAACTCCATTGATTTATACCCCAGAACTGAGCTTACCATATGGGCCAGGTCTAGTCCAAGTTGATTTAGGTATCCATCAAAGATGGGAGGATGCAGCACTGTGTCAGACTTGCTAATAAACAGTTGGTTTAATTTCAGGATCTCTGCCTCTGTGAGTATCTTGGTCCCTTGGTTGATTAAGTCCAGCAGGGACAAAGGAACCAGTTTCTTGTGAGTTTTGAATTAAACCATATCCCTGATGGCCTGAGGGGTGGTATAGAATACAACTTCACCCTGGGGATTCATTACAGCCCTCTGTATTGGATCATAACAACTGGCACATAAGTAGATGAGGTCAGGGAATTGTGTGACTTGGGGCATTTTAAAAGTTGGGAGGGAAGACTCCCAAATGCCTAGGATGTATGTTCCATCTCTGTGCCTAGCCCTGAACTCATTTAGCAGGAGAATATGAAATGTGCATCCGGATCGGCAGTCTTCTGAGATCTGGTAATCCAGGTCTGCCAAATCCTGCCAGTCTAGCTCTCTCTAAGGAGCATTTAGAGGAGTGACATTAAGGACTGCAGGGGTATCCATGTTTGATCCAAGTAATTCTTGAAATGTCGGGTCTGCTACTTGAAACAGTGAAATTGAGGGGGACTGAAATTAACAGGGTTGGTGCACAGTCAAGGATAACAATGCTGGGCTTTTGAGAAGGCCTTTCTACAGTGGGACAGACCTCCTTTGACAGTTTGGGAGTAATGCAGGAAATCCACGATTGCGTGAACAGAGCAGGGTTTTTAGCAGAATTTGCAGTCTAAATGAGGACTCCGCCGCTGTGTTTTAACTCTAAACGGTCGAATAAGGGTAGGATACAGTTGGTTTATCGGTGGAATTTCAATCTTATGGCCTTTTATGGCAGATTTTACAAGAATTTTAAGAAAAAACCAGTTCGCAGGAGGACGAAGACTCAAATACCTGTTAAACAATGGCCTGGACTGAAGAAATAGCTGGGTTAGCGCGCTGGATTCTTTGAAAATGGTCGCGGGCTGGGTGGTTGAACGGTCGTCGTGAATTACATGCAGACAGCGGAGCAGTGTTTTTCTGAAAAATATGACAAAATTGTGAAAAACGGCAAAAATATGGCTTTTTAGTTTTATTGGCGCGCTTTTTGGATGACGTCATCACGGGGGACCGGGTTGGATGACGTCAGCAGGACGTCATCGGGTGACGTGGCGGTCAACGACCGGTCCACGGGGGCGATGAAGTGACGACCACGTGGGCGAATGACGGACGAGGTGGGCAGACGTGGTGGTGACTTGCGCGACAGCTGGACGGGGACGTGGACGGGACAGATGTCACCATATCGGGACCCTTCCTGTACGGCGAAGAAACTGTCAGACGGGCTCCGATAGAACTTGGGCGCACCATCTGTCCTCGCGTGACGTAAGCGTCTGACAGATATCGAAAGGTATCTGTCAGACGTGTAGGATCCTCCGATATTGATGTGGGCCGTCGATCTGGAGGCGCGCGATCCAACGGCTGTCGGGCGCTCAACTTGCACGGGCTGTAACTGCTGCTTTTATTAACTTTCGGACGTCGGGATTTCCCGAAATCAACGCTAACCGTAGATCTGGGACAGGCGCCATCTGACGGTCATCGGACGGGTGATTTGCAAGGGAGATAGTGGCCAGCGGGCGGGTTCAAAAAAACAATATTTTTCGGCAATTCACGACCGGCGGGCCCCTCCATGTGCCAATTGATTTTGGAAGGATTTTCAATAGTTCTTCTTACCAAAATAACACGGTCCGCCAATCCTTAGGAAAACATGAAATTTGCGGGTTTTATACAAAGTTTAGGTATAAATCTTTATGAAGGCAAAAACTATAGGGAAAGGGGTCCAATGGGTTTTTATACAGCATGAAAGGGTAAATTAGCTCCCGACCTTAGGGTAAGGCGGGGGAAGGATGATTTCATAATGTTTTCGCCCTTGGGTGATTTTTATGGGATTAAAAGGTTTTTCAAGGGTTTTTAAGGTCAAAATGGAACTTTTGGGTAGGGAAACCGGTTGAGATGGAGCAAAAGGTGGAACATGGGTTCTTGACCTTAACTAGGTGCTAATTCAATTCCCAGGGTGCGAACGTTATGGCTATAGTGCCAAGGAGGGGATATTTATACGTTGTGGGGTTTATACACCATGGTGTTTATAATAATAGGGATAATGGGGTATAGGGAGCTAAGTAGTAGAGTTAGTTGTTAACATGGAGGGAACATATGAATGAGGGCTAGTTCAACCAAGTTTTATTTGAAAATAACTTGAAATTAGGAGTAGATCAAAATGAAAAGATTTTTGCACAAGAAATGTGGCTTTTAAGGCCATAAGAATATAACAAAGATATAAACTTTTGCGCTCTGTACAGCTTGGGAAAGGGAGTTAGTAATGAGTGATATACAAATGAAAACAAGGGAGTTAGTCATGCTGCAGTGTGTTGCCTTTCTTGTAGATGTTTCATCACCTTTGGTCTTGAAAGAGACAGCACTTCTGCAACCCCATCTACCTACCCAACTAGTTCTCCTAACATTTTTTGTTCCTTCCTGGAGGGTGCATTTGGACTTGCAAACCCTTTGAATGCCTTTTTCTTTTCACTGGCTTTTTGCTTTCATTTCCTATCTAATACAACCCTTATTCCTTCCAAGGTCCCAGATTAAGCAGTTGGGAACCTTAGCTTCTCTACCTAGCTACTGATCTGCCAAGATTAAACCGTTTGGACAGATGTCATTCTCTATTCTACAACATAAATTGAAAACATAGCATGATCCAGATTAGACTGTTGGGTCGTCTATAAACTTTGTGAAAATGCAGGCCCATGTAGACCTTCTTTTCTTTGTAAAATATGAAACCTTTGTGACAGCAAAATGGAGCATATTTGGCACTTACATTTGCCAATCATGAAATATGAAACCTATTGGTATAGGTATCCAACAGTGGCTCCACATGGGGATGGTTTTTCTCCTGGAAAGACCAAGAACAGCAGGTCAGTGTGCCTAGGTCCTTTAGCTACTTCTCTGAAACTTTGGTGTTCTGTCACCATAGATTCCTCAAAATGTAGGTTGATGTACTGAAATGCAAAATATGTTTCAAACATAACAGTATATACAATAGATACAGAGTCTTTATACAATCAAACTATGTACAAGAGCAGGCCAGCTGCATTTATGGAATGTAGTCAAAATAGTGCTTGAGCATCCTGCCATTGACAAGGCCTTCATCTAGGTCAGTATTGTTCGTATTTTCAAGGAAATAGGTATTGTTTCCTTGTACTGCTTGTAAAAGGAATGGTCCTCTCCAAAGAGAATCAAACTTCCCATGCTTTCCTTTGCTTTCTCTCCTTGAATCCCACTTGAGGACCTTGTCACCTATGTTGAAATCTTCAGCCTTGGTCCTTTTATCAAAGGCCCTTTTTAGCTTTTCTTGTAGAACTTGGACTCTGTTATAAACTTCCTCCCTGGTTTGCTGCAAACATACAATCTGATTTACTCTTCTTTGCATGTCATTAGGCTCAGCTTGGCTTTCCTGAAGTATCTTCATAGCAGGGATTCCTAATGATGAGGGGAATTTGGCCTCTAAACCATAGACTAACTCATATGAGCTGACCCCAATTGATCTCTTGGTTGTTAATCTATCTGCCCATAAAGCATTGACTAGTTTTTTGTGCCAATTTTTCTTGTTCTCCTCTAATATTTTCTTGATCATGTTTACCAAGCTTTTGTTTGATGATTCTGCCAGCCCATTGCCTTGGGGATAGTATGCTGTAGAGTGGCCCAAAGTAATATGAAATTTGTGGCAGAAGTTGATTATCTTTTTAGATCTGAAGGCAGCAGCATTATCTGTTATTATTTTGTCAGGGCATCCAAATCTAGCCAGAATATTTGTCTCCAGGAATTGTATGATGGTAGAGTCATTTGCTTGTCTGCATGGGATTGCTTCAATCCACTTTGTGAAGTAATCTGTTGCTGTCAGAATCCATCTATGCTGGCCTAAAGAGGAGGGATTGATTTCTCCAATGAAATCCAAACCCCATTGCTGAAATGGTCTCTCTGTTGCAATAGGTTTAAGGGGTAGTGGCAGCAATTGTCTCTTTCCTTCAAACACTTGA
Organism: Pinus taeda; assembly: GCA_000404065.3. NCBI lineage: Eukaryota > Viridiplantae > Streptophyta > Pinopsida > Pinales > Pinaceae > Pinus > Pinus taeda. The sequence continues at coordinate 8,967 of APFE031017264.1, forward strand.
CATTTGTGGCATGCAGTAGTAAATCTCTTGATATCAGAGAAAATGGTGGGCCAATAATATCCAGCTCTTAGTATCTTGTTCACAGTGGATTTCCAGTATAGGTGTCCACCACAGTCTCCTGCATGGAATTCTTCCATGATTTTGTTGGCCTCACTTTCAATCAGGCAATTTAGCAAGATACCCTCATGATTCCTCCAAAGCAGATTTTCTTCCATGACACAGAACTTTAAGGCTTTCATTTTTACAAACCTACTCTTAGTTCTAGACAGTCCTGGGGGAGCACACAGGTTTTGCAACACATAGCAGATATCAGAATACCAAGGGGATTGCTCAAAGGCTACATTGATCTTGGGAGTCGCCAGCTCCTGTTCACTGTCTAGTTGGTTTATATCTAGAGCTTGGAAATTTGTTTCAGACATCAATTTGGCTAGGCCCTGCCCTTTTATGAGTTTTGTAGGTTTTATTTCTATGTCAAATTCCAAAATATTTTTTATCCACTTGCCTCTTCTGCCCTCCAAGTTCTCTTGTGTAAGTATATCTTTGACAATTGGGCTTGGCACATAGGCAATTACATGGGAATAGAGGATATAAATCCTAAAGTCCTTAATAGCCTTGACCAAAGCATAGGCTTGTTTTTCCATGATCTGATACTTGAGGGGTGCATCTCTTAGGGCTTTGCTAAAGAAAGCTATGGGGTTTTCATTTCCTAGATCATCTTTCTGTAGTAAAACTGCAGCAATTGTGTGTTCTGAAGCAAAGGAGAATATGATGAAGTCTCTATCAAACTGAGGGCTAGTTAGGACAGGGGTTTGGGTAAGAGCAAATTTGATGCTTTCGAAGGCTTGTTTAGCATCCACTGTCCATTTAACTTTGGAATCCTTTTTCAGCATGTTGTTAAGCAATCTGCTAAGCTCAGCTAAGTTTGGGATAAATCTTCTCAAAAAGTTAATTTTCCCCAAAAAGGCTTGTAATTCTTTTATATTCCTGGGGTGGGGCATGTGTTGGATGGCTTGGATTCTGTCTGGGTCAATTCTAATACCATCCTTGGAGATAATGTGTCCTAGTAATTTCCCTTCCTCTAGACCAAAAATGGATTTTTTGGGATTCAAAGAGATTCCATATTTTCTGCATTTTAGAAAGATCTGTCTTAGATGATTTATATGTTCTTGGTCTGATTTTGAGAATGGTGTAAGGTCATCCAAATAGATGACTAGGAAGTCATGAATTTCTTTGGCAAAAGCAATATCCATTGCTCTTTGGAAAGTAGCCCCTGCATTCTTCAAACCAAAAGGCATTTTGACATATTTAAAGGTTCCCCATGGGGTAGTGAATGCAGTTTTGTCCTGGTCGTTAGGATGGACTAGAATCTGGTTGAAGCCTGAAAAGCCATCAAGCAAGGAGATTCTTGAAGCCCCTACCACTCTCTGCAAGATGTGATCCATCTTTGGTAGAGGGTAGTTATCCTTTAGTGATACTTGGTTGAGGTTTCTTAAGTCAACACAGAGTCTGATTTCCCCAGTTTTCTTCCTTGTGGGCACCAGATTGGAAACCCAATCAGAAAATCTAATTGGTGCGATAATGCCTGATTTGAACATTTTTTGTACCTCTTGCTCCATTGCTGGGAGGAGCATAGGGTTGATCCTTCTGAGTTTTTGTTTGAAGGGCTTCTGATTTGGCTGTAGAGGAATTGTGTGTTGAATCACAGAGGTGTCATAGGATTTGAGGTCCTCATAACTCCATGCAAACACATCTTGAAAATCCTTAAAAAGGTCAATGTATTTGGGCTTTTGATCAGGTGGTAATGCAGCTGACAATTTTATGATTTTAGGCTGCTGGACTGTCCCTATGTTGTGTTCTTCAATGGTAGTATTTAGTGGTTCAAATTTTGGTTTATTATGTTGTGTGTGGAGCATGATTGTTCAGAGGTCTTTGTTTCAGCCGGATGTATTCCCCAGGAAGTTTTGTACACCCCTCCACGCGGGGGTCCGGGGGGGCCGATCCCCCCCGGCTGGGGGGTCCGAGGGCCAGCGGTCCCCCGGCGGGGGCTCGGGG
>APFE031017270.1:0-11010 GCA_000404065.3 Pinus taeda
AGCTCTGATACCAAATGTAGGTTTTAACCCCGTACAGAAATTACCTGCATACGAATTCTAAATCACAGAAAAATAAACAATGCGAGAGCATAACCCATAAAACACATATACACAGAGATTTCCCACTAGATCACAAAACCGAGACTACCAGCTTGATTTTTCATTATATTCCTTTCAATGTTACAATACATATTTATACATGCTAGAGCATCCAATACCATGGACCGAAAACCATCGCGTCCAAAACTATGGACCAAAAACCATAGGTAGGTTCGCCCAACCTAATATAGGGTCCAAAAAAAATTTTCTCGGGGCGCTGCCCCGAACCCCGTACAGGGGGGCTACCCGCCCCCCTCAAACCCCCCGCTGCGCAATTGGCGCGGCGAAGGGGGGGCTCTGCCCCCCGGTTCACTACGTAGGTTAGTCGTGCAAAGAATATAACACAACTCAACAATCGCACCTAGCCTTTGTTTCACCTATGTTGAGCGAGATTCAATGAATTTTTGAAATGAATCCATTGGATTCCTCATTCAATGGATGCTTCTGGAAGTTTCTAGATGGATGGAGTTCACATTTGGATGAGGAAGAGGATGAATGAACCTTAATCCATTATCCCTTCCTCCATGGAACCACTTCCCAATTCTGGCAAAGCATTCATGAGGGCCATTAATAGCTTAACCTCCTCCATTCAGCTATAAAATAACCAAGCATTCAAAGGCTTGGAGAGGTTGGAATTTCTTGAGCTAAGGAAATTATGTTTGAATGAGGTTAGTAAGAGTATTGTGATGATGTTGAAATGTTTCTTCATGAGGAGAGAAGTGTTTGAAGCTGGAAGGATGACACTGAATCGAGCATGCATCTACATGGGTTGTAATATTTCGTTCTATCAATAATGAATTCTAAGTTTTTTCCATTCATGTGTTTATATGATGTATTTCATATTCTTGATTCTATGATATGTTTAGTTAGCAGATCATCATTATTATATTCTTTGATGGGTTTCTATCTCAACTTGTGTGCAGGTACTTTACAAGCGAGTTAAGTATGGAAAGGAGTGGCAAAATTAGTCAAAGGAGAGAGGGATCGAGTGACAGTTATAGGTTGGTACCTCTCGTCTCCTTTCTCTTATCTGTTAACTATAGGAAAAGTAACGAATTAATTTGTCTGTTGTTTCTAGACTAGCTAGTAGGTCTAGAGGGTTAGGTGTTTGAAGAAACACTAAATTTGCCCAAAAACACCTATAGTATCCAGTGTGTCCCAAAGTAGTGCGTAGTTTTTTAACGCTTCGCGGTGCTTCCAAATTTAGAATAACAACAATCTTCGCAGAGTCCATCATCAGTCCTTGTTTGTAAACCACATGTCCCAACAAGTTTCCAAAGGGAATGAGGAATGTGCACTTCTTAAAGTTCAACGCAATCTGGTGTTGGCGGCAAGTATCCATCATTAAGTGTAAGCTTGCTACATGGTGCTTAACTAATCCAAAGACAGTCCAATCGTCCAAAAAGACCTCCAAAAAAATTTGGATGTATTCTTTGCATGCAGCCACAATGATGCATGAAAATATAGTTGGCGCATTCTTCAATCCAAACGGCATAATAATATATTGAAAACAACCACATTATATTTCGAAGGACATTTTTCTCCTATCTTCTAGCACGATCTTGATCTAATGGTACCCTGAGAACCCATCTGTGAATGAGTATGCTGCCTCACTGCCAACATTCTCCATTACTTCATCTGTGAATGGTGTCGGGAATGGATCGTGTACACATGTGTTGTTTAGCTTCCGGAGGTCCACGCATATTTTTATTTCTCCCTTCTATTTTTTCTCCTGTACTACCAAAGGACTCACTAAGTCAGATTCTTCCACTAGTTCAATAATTCCAGCTGCAAACATTTTGTCTAATTCATCGTGGACCTTTTCTTTATAATTTGGATTGAAGCAGTAAGGTTGCTACCTAACTGGCTTCACGTAGGTGATCTTCATCATCCCTAAGTCACCAATGATCCCTTTTAAGTTCATAAATTTGGTCAGGAAGAAGTCTTGGTATTCGTAAAGTCACTCAGCGACCTTATCTACCATGACATTGTCCCAATATTCCCCAAGAATTTTTTACTTTGGCTCTACCTTCGTTACAATGTTTACCTGCTTTGTATTTAGTGGCACAGTGATGTTGAGGTGTTCAAGTGAGGGTCGTCGAATCTTGCAGTTGTCTTCCATTTATAAATTGTTAGTACTTCATGGGTCCTCATCATCCTCCTCAACATTTATGTTGTAACACTCTAGCCCGCAACTCAACTGTGTCGCCCATGCTGACTGAAGTACTTCCATTGGCTCCTGGGGTATTTTGAAGATAGCTGCTTTTACTGCCTGTAACGCATCATCAACAGTATCTGACCAAGGATCTTCAAAAGTGAAAGTTAACAGAAATCCCTCGTGTAAGACATCCCTTTCATTCATACCATGGCTGAGCTCCATCTGAGTATACGAATTCATGGGTATGTCATCCAAGGTATGATAGAATAAATGTACCCATTCAGGCTGTGGCTCTTCCGCGTAGACCTTGGTCCATTTTGTGAGGTGTGTGCTTGGATCATCGCATCTATCATATTTGTCTACTAGCCATATCTACAGTTTCCCAAATCGTAGGTACATCATTCTTCTGCATCGTCACTAGTCGTCAAAAATTCCCTGATCTCTACCCCACTATCTAGTGGGCATTGCATGTAGTTCCCATTTCAGAGCATTGAACCCCTATAGTTTTGGTACTATGCTTTTAAATTTGTTTAGGAAGTCATCCACCACTATCAACCTGTCATATGTAGGTAGATCCCTTGCCTTTGTTGTCATGCAGCACAGTGATCTAACCATCATGTTGCAATTAAGCATTGTTACTTAGTGCAGTTGATTCTGCCATCACTCTACTTCTTTGTTTGAATCCGAAGTGCAGGAGCTTTCACGCTCCCACGAAATTCTTCCATCTATAGTCAGATTCACTCAATCTTGTTCTCACGTGGCTATCTTGTATATGTAATTGAGATCATCATCACTATCATCATCGTGCACTCTTTTAGTGTATCATGCTCCTTCGGCTGGATCTAGTGGTACTGCGTGTAGTGACTTTTTCTCAAAAGTCATTTCGTTCTTCTTCAAATTTATGACTCCATTCATATCGATGGCCTAGTCTATTCCTAGTAGCACATGATAGGGATCACTGTCACTGAGAATCTCTATCACTTCAAAATCCGCCTGCATGCTCGCACCTTCAATATCCACTCTGACCCCTTAAAATCTTCCCATAGGCAAGATCTTCTGTTGGTTCACCATTTGCAATTGAATAGGAGACCACTGTAGCGTGGGTCTACCCATGTGTTCCCATGTTTGTTTTGGCAATACATTTGCATCCGATCCGAGAGCCAGAATTACCTGATCCATTTCATATTCCGTGATTTACACATTCAACCTCATTTCCCTTCCTGTGCATAGTGCATGCTTTCCAAGTTTCTGGACCACACACGGTTCTCCTGACCCCGCACACCTAGTGATAAGTTCCTGTAGTCCTTTCACTACCTTGATGTCATGTAGCAGTTTCATGCATTTCTTCAGAAAGGTAGTGAGCATTGAAGGATCCATCCCTCGTTCCAGTTGATCCTTACTACCTGAAGTGGAGGCCTCCATGAAGCTCTTCTTAGCTTCCATAAATGTCTCCTTTTCGCCTTCTAAATCAAATTCGGGTTCCTTTGTAGGAGCCTTGCAAAGGCACACACTTTCTTTTGACTGGTTACCTTTATCATTGCCAGTGGTCACATCGCTCCTGAGCATCATGTTTATGTTTGGGTCTTCTTCGCGCTGTTCAAACCTCATCATCTAGTACCCCTTTTTCATGCATCGTCACTATCAATGAAGGGCAGTCTTCTACCTCATGATCAAACTAAGTATAGTACAAACATGATGTCTTTGTCAAGTTTGTACAATCACGGGCATATTGCCCTGGTCCTCTGCAATTGTAACAGATTAGTTGTTCACAACCCCTTCCAGTACCCATTCCAGTTCGACCTTGACCACGCCCCTGAAATCTAGCACTCCATTCATGCATTTGGGTCAAGGGCTCATGTTTCAGTCTGCAACCTGTAGGCAAGAGTTTGATCCATCATTAGTTCGTATCTTCTGCAGGTGTGTTTACCATGGCCTACCGACCTACAGAAATTACAAAACAATTACGAGACGTCTACATATACTTCTACAATAGATGATAATTATTCATAGTGAGTTTTCCTCCTATCTGACAGATCATGCACCATAGTGCAGTGCCAAGCTAGGTCCAACTTTCACCTCAGGTCTTAACGGCATCAACCCTCGCCCCACTAATTAATTCGTGAAAAATGGACAGTGGTCCTTCTCATGCCCTTGGCCTTTGCATTTTATGCACCATACCTCCTCGTCTGCCTCTGGCCGCAGTGTCTTGTCCTATTTCAAACTCTACATCTCTAGACACAGATTTCGCAGTTGCACATGGATTTGTTGGACTCCCAGACCACGGTCTTATATAGGGGTCTCATGCAATCTCATTTCCATCTCCAAAGCTTCAGCCTGGGTGGAAAGCTTTTGCTGTGACAATGCTATCCTTAAGTGCGGTGTTAGTGATGCTACAAACCATGCACAATGCTATCCATCTATCAAACTCATATTGGGTTCGTGAATCATACCTTTCAGTCTTTGGTCCAAATTCTAGGGTGTCTTGCCTGGGAGAATTAAGATCTCCTTAAACCCAATAATTGGTTATGTCTCTGAATTTGGACTACTAAATTCCCTGTTCAACATGGTCTGGATTTCTGTTATTCCTACGTTTAGATGATCATTAGAATGCTTGATGTATGATGTTAATGCACAATCCTATAACGCACTAACCAGCATAACCTTTTTGATATTGTCGTCCATGATTCCTTGTGCTTCCCATACCACCTTTACTACGAACCAAAACTGGTCTGAATCTTCATTTCCTACTCCTTTGAATATCGGTAGTTTGATTGCACTCACCATGCTAAACTGTGGTGGTAGTGAAGGTGGGGTGGTTGGAGATGGAGGTGAGGGGGGTGAGATGAGTGGCGGTGTAGGTGGAGGTGATAAGCATAGAATTTGTTTCCTTATCAAATTGATCGTGCTTCTCGGAGAAACTTTCGCAAGATCTTCCTCACTTTCCCACGAGGGTGAAATTAAGGGATTGGTTTCTAATTCTTCACTGCCTCCGCTTCTATAGATCCTCCCACTTCGGGTAGTCCCAAACGTTAATCTATTCACACAACCCGCTTTTCACATAATAGAATCTTAATCCAAGTGTTCAAATATTTAATATACTTACCTCATGGTCCCTTGAGAAAACATCTCACCACCTCACTGTAGCTAACGGTCATATCTACCATGAACATAGTGATAAACCCTCCTATGATTTGCTTGAGCCAATGGTACACAACTTGCGTGATCTTATCTCTTGACAATTATAGTCTGTGCACTAATTTCGGAGTCCACACGATTGGTTTTTCAAGCCTACACCTTCTATGATTGTTTGCTAGCTTTGCGATCCACTCATATAGCTTAGAAGGAAAGGATGCCAAGAAAATTTCATGGATTTCCGTATAAAAGTAGTGCTCCAACCACTATTTCTTAGATATTCACAGATTTCTATTTTCCTACGCTGTGAACTTGTGAATCTTCGTGTCCAAACACCCTTAAATTTATTTCTTTTTTGGATTCTAGTGGCACAACATCAGACATTCCTTATGTAGATCCCCATCCAGAAAATGGAACCATTTGTTGGCTTGTGTTGGCCTAGCCCAGGTTCAGAGATGATTTAGCCAAACAAATCCCGGTGCTACTCACCCTTCCGACAACAGCCTGTGGAGAACAGACTGATGTCTAACCAGAAGTAGTATGGGAGGGTGCTAACCATGTTTCCTCACCCTAGAGATGTCTGATGATTTTTAGTGGTTTGCAGATTGACCTTGCGTGCACGTCGGTATGCGCACCTATCAGTACCTCGGAACCTGCAATGCTACCTTTGTGCAATCTTGTTCGAGTTTCAATCTATGTTATTACCTAAGTCCTTACAGTTAACCCAATATTACCTGATTACTCAACTTAGTTGTGTGAGCCCAATTATACTTAACAGTGTTGAGTATTATAAGTGTGCACAATAAACAAAATAGTATAAATGCATAGAATGTAATACTACAAGAGATACATATTATTTGGAATCAAACTTCTCTTTATTATTCCTCTTCTTGGGTTACAAACGCAACTTCGCCTTGCGCACTCAACGAGAGCAGTCCATGCACTCAGCTGCGGATTCTACAAGGCCTCTGTGCACTCAGCTATAGAGCCTCTTCCTACTACTATGACCCAGTACACTTAGATTTCTTCTCTATCCACTACTAGATCATTCTCCTTAATCCATCTCCAAAAAATTATTGTCTTCACAACTTAGATCCTTTCTCTTTTTATAAAATCCCATGGTCCGTGGACCATGGGTAGGCCGACATGACATTTCATTACATTAAAACACTTAGGGTGGACAACCCTATGAATCAATATACATTTCGCACTCTGCGCCCACAATTTGCGAAGTCTTACATCATATTTGACCAAAACCTAGGCTTTGAGCCCGAAAACATGCTGTGGGGGGATTCCATGCCCAACGATTAATTATTGCGTACAAATTACGATTGATTTTATACTGGGAAAACAAGTTCACTTATTGTTATCAGGATAGATTCAATAATATAGATATTGTACTTGTATAATTAAAAGGGTTGTTCTTGATTAAAAGGCACTCTCGAAAAGATATATTTAATTATTTTTGGAATGAATATCTTCTAACTGAATCATTCATCATTGATTCTCAGGTAAGAGAAGCGAATAATAGTGAAGATTATGGGAATTAAAGGAATGGTCTATAATATAAAAGTGGGTCAATGAGGACTGTATGGAACCTTAGCTTGTTAGTTTAAAAAAAAATTGGTGTCTTAAACCTAAAATTTCAATTTTTCGTAAATATTAAGAATTTAGTAAAAACTATAGGTAGATCCTAAAGATTTTGATTGCAAGAGTGTCTTATGGAATGGAAAGGGGAAACTTGGATTGAGAAGACATAAATTAAGTGAGATGTAAGAGTGGGTTTTATATATGACATCATGTTTTGTTCAATAGTTTCATTGGCAATCGTATGTGGATGATTTTATGCTTCTTGTATGCAAATTTTACTTTTATATGGGATGGACAATTTTTTTTTCAACCAATGTGTGAGCTATTTATAGCTTGGCAATCTCAACGTACTATAGAACCAAGAAGATGACACATGTAGGATTCATGTAGACTATGAAAATGAACATGTAGAATATCAAAACATTATAGATATTTTGATTAGATGTCATATAAATTACATAAAATAGTATTTTGATATGGTACTATCAATTTTATGGCTGGTTTTGATATAGAAATATTTGGCATTTTATATAGAAACATGCCTAATATGGCATGGATATATTTTCTACTTGATTAAGAATGGTATGTTTCGGTTTTCATGGAGTTGATTTCAATTTAGAAAACATTAAATTATTGTTTGGCATGAAGAAAAACATATAAAATACATATACATAAGGTTAACACCTTAGTGATAGGAGAATCGAAAATAACTAAGTATTTTATGAGTGTAAGAAAAACTTCAGGTGAAGTTTAGCCCAAGAGGGGGAGTATGTAGTGTCCCTTCTTGGTGAGATAGCTTTCATGACAGTTAGAGAGGGTGATTTTGATATAATGATATAACATTATGTGTGAGAAACTTATGTACATGCTTATATGTTATAGACCTAGTTTGGGTCACCTAGTTGTCGTGTGCTTACGATAATATCTATGGTTGTGTGTATAAGAATTGATTTTGGTTAAGAACATATTATCGATGTTTTCTCTTTTGGTATCTTAGTTTGGCAATATGTGTATGAAATGCATGTTGATTCAGGATTGGGACACATAGGTCCATCAATGATCATGGTTATGTAGAACATATGGTTAATTATGATCTATGGATGATACATGATTTATATGGTTATATATGTTTAATCTTGTAATGATAAATATGTGGTAGGGACATGGTTATTTGCAAACAAAGATGCTCAAATTATAAATGACTATGGTAGTCATGATATATGATTTTTATGATTTTATATGCTTAATCTTGTATTGAAAAAGATGTGATATGGAACGTGGTTATTTTCAAACAAGGATGTTCAAATTTTAAATGGCTATGGAAGTCATTTATCTAGAACCAAAATGGTTGTGGAAGTCATGCATAATCTTTGGTAAAATGTGAATAAATTAATTATGAGCTTCATTGATTCCTTAGATCTATAAGATTGTGATGTGTGTAGCACAATCTTTGGTAAAATGTGAATAACTTAATTTTGAGCTTCATTGATTCCTTTGATCTATGAGATTGTGATGTGTGCAGATCTTGGAACAAGGCCTTACCAACGAACCATCAGATGGTTATGAGCTCACAATCAGTACCTTCAGGTGAAGCGTGGAGTTTCAAAGCAGAGTAGATGAGAAGCCATGGAAATTAGGGCACAAACTCCTAAATCCATGAAAGATAAAGACATAGATTCTTGTATCTATAATAAAATCTTTAGGGTGTGGAATCATGAATATTTAAAAATATCATGGTGTGGAATCTTGGTTCTTTAGAGTAGATCAGGGCACGAAGTCTTCAATCTACTAAGGCACGAATATGAATGCAATAGTGGTGTGGAATCCCTATTCTCCGAAAGAAAAATACCACTCATGGGAAGCGCACTTATCCAGGTGGATATTGGTGGCCACCTGCCAAGTCCACCTGGACCCCCACCATTGTCTTTCTCAGCATTTTCAGTTTCCTTAATTGTAGCACAACTTACTATTTTTAGCAGTTTTTGGCGCCCTAAACTTCCGGAGCCGTTTTGAGGCCCTAAACGACGTTTTTTGGAGAATCCGGGGGCAACATGGGTCCATGCAATGGACCGCTATTGCCCGTTCGGACAAATATAGTGCTCGAATAGATCTTTCTAATGAGCTATTGTACGCGTCAAACGGAGATCATATGCTAAAGTTACGACCCCGGGAAGTTGATGTACCAACTTATCCCCAAACGGGGCCCACAGTTTGGCGTTTCATCTCCTAGGGTTAGGTTTTGGAATGTTAAGGGTTTTTCATTGTTTCTCAACAATAAATAGGCCTTCGAGCCTCATTGTAAGTCAGTTTCAGAGGCATGTAGCCCACACATCTCTTCTCAGAGATAGCTACCATCGCCCTAGCTGTCTTACAATGAGGCTCGAAGACCTATTTATTGTTGAGAAACAATGAAGAAAACCCTTCACCTTCCAAAACCTAACCCTAGGAGATGAAACGCCAAACTGTGGGCCCCGTTTGGGGGTAAGTTGGTACATCAACTTCCCAGGGTCGTAACTTTAGCATATGATCTACAATTGACGCGTACAATAGCTCATTAGAAAGATCTATTCGAGCACTATCATTTTTGGAACGGTCAACATCAGTCCATTGCACGGTCCCATGTTGCCCCCGGATTCCCCAAAAAACGTCGTTTAGGGCCTCAAAACGACTCCGGAAGTTCAGGACCCGAAAAACTGCTAAAATAGTAAGTTGTGCTACAATTAAGGAAACTGAAAATGTTGAGAAAGACAATGGTGGGGGTCCAGGTGGACTTGGCAGGTGGCCACCAATATCCACCTGGATCACTCACGAATGAATTTCCTTAATAAAACCTCTTTTCTAACGTCTCAAGCATGAATTTCCAAAGATAGTAAATCACCTTACATAAATTGGAGATGAAGTATAGTTGAAGGAAAATCACTTAACTTATTATTAATCAATCCTAATAGTTCAATCTCAAACTAATACTCAATATTATTAATATTATTAATGTTATTATTATCTTTTACTACTTGATCAATACTACAGTCACCAAATCCTCAAAATGTCAATGCGGCCAAAAGTCCTGCGACAATTATACCCTGGTATAGGAACCCTTCACAACGCTTCTGGTCTGGTGGATCTGAGAGTTCTGAATGGTGGATCGGGTAGCGCTCGACGGCTGAATTGACTACTTCGGCAGATCTGATGAATCTAATAGATCGGAACTGGCTGATTGGGACCGATGTCTGTTGTTGCTGCACTCCTTTGCTCAAGCGGATCTGGAAGAGATGATGAGTAAAAAGGAAACTAGGGTCTTGAGGAGTGTCAGGTGCTACAGATCGCAATATACATAAGGGTCTGGCAGTATTACTCGGCCCAATGTTTCAGGGCTCTAACTAAGGAGGGTCGACCGTACCCTTAGCCGTACCACCCGACTACCCTATCGTACGGGCGAGTAATCTCTCCGAGTGCTGTTCTCGGTGTACTGTAGCCGCAAGATGGTCACTAGTTTATCTATGGTGAGGTTTTCAGGGAGCCTATGGGGCTTCCAATATACTCAGAGGGTACGTGGAAGACAGTCCATGCACAGTTCTGTCTAATGTGCTACTACTCAAAGGGGTACCCACAGGGGTTACAAGGGAGTCCAACAAACGTGACCACCTCTTGTATTTCCTGCGTGCATGCATCCCCAAATCCACAGATTTATGCGCTCAACGATAGATCTCGTGGTTTAAAGACGTCGGAACACGTCTCGAGCCAAAAAAAAATTGCTACTAAATGGAGATCCCACCGGCCCTGGAAAGTGCTCTGATACCACTTGTTATGCTCTTAACCTGCAAATGATACCCAAATACAGAATATGCGAAGAAAAGATACCGAGAACACAGAATAGAAATGAATTTATTATTGAGAGAGTAATTTTCACTTGCCTCTTCGAGGGGGCAACCTCCAATAGAGCAGAGCTCGATTACAAAATAAGACACGATGCTCCTCGCAGGGAGTTTCTATCCTTTATGTATGACTCCTACGTGCAATACCACGGGCCAATA
>APFE031017270.1:11333-21511 GCA_000404065.3 Pinus taeda
TAATATGGGCTTTATTGACTCTTGACTATGACGTGGTCCCATTACATAGATAAGGGGGTTAGGGTGGGACACTAACATTTTAATAAAAATAAATTATTTACATGAAACTATAGCTTACTTTCATAACACTATTTCTCTTAATAAAAGGAAATAATTATTTTCCTCATACATAGTTTGGGAACTCAAACAGAGGAGCACCCTCTTCCCTTCGTGCGAGTTTGGAAATCACGTCTGAATAAAAGGAAATACTTATCTTCCTCATAGATAGTTTGGGAACTCAAAGAGAGGAGCACCCTCCTCCCTTCCTGCGAGTTCGGAAATCACGTCTCACTCCCTTGAGCTTCCCAACAACCAACCAATTTTCTCTAGTCAAAATGACCTTCTCTGATCACTTACAGACCTCAACACTCTACAATCCAGTCTGACTCTACCAATGTGGAGGGTCCCACTAAGTTTAACCCAGCTCAAGAATGATTCTCCACCTATAGTACAAAAATGATTCTTGGTCGAGTTATCTTCTTTCTAAAATAACTTGAGTCTTTTGGATGAATAGGAAAGAGAAAGAATCCTCTCTCTTCCCTCTCACATCCCTTCATCTCCTCGGAGGGAGGATCAAGAACATGAACATCTAACTTCCTAGTAGTTAGACAAACCATTTAGCGTGTCCTGTTTGATTTTTCCAAACACTTTAATCCAACAACAAGCTATGCATATACCGTAAAGAAAATAAATATTTATTAACATGTTCATAGAAACTTAAAACTATTTTTCTTTAATTTCTCTTTAACCTCCTAATTTCAGTTTATATATAAAATACTATTAATCAATCATAACTAACTCAAAATTTTAGTAACTTATTAATTAATAGTTACACATGTATGGGGTGGGACATCTTCCCCCTTTTGTTTGAAACATTGTCCTCGATGTTTAAACTTGATCTCGAAATTGATCAGCATATGCTTGTTGCATTAATTCTTTATCTTCCCAAGTGGCCTTCTCTGGGCTAAAGTGTCACCACTACACTTTAAATTTGGTGATGGCTCGCCTCTGCAACATTATTTCTCTTTTTCATAGAATATGTCGAGGTTCTACCCGGAACTCTTCTACCAGTTCAACCTGCATGAGACATAAAGAATTATGTTTAGTTCTAGCTAGTTACCAATCAAGTATAGCTAATTCACAATAATTTTATTACGTGTATATATTGCCAATTTATAATGTTTTTGGAATCATACATATATATTTTAAGTAGAGAGACATGAGAAAAAGTTTGAATATCATGTACTACGGCTTAAATATAAATTACAAGAAGAAAAATGTATGTAAGAAAGGAAAGTAGTCGAAAGGGTTGAGTTACCTCATAATATATCCAAGATGATATAGACCCTTTCCTATTCAAAATGAATAGGACCAATGGGAGTAAGAAGGAAGGATATCCATCCTCACTGTACATAGAAGTATTACCTTTCTATAGTTAACCTATTAACCAACAATATTTTAACAGGGTGTGGAATAGTAAGTGTGAGTTCTATATGTCATACCAAAGGATTGTATATTATATTCAACTACTATAATAGTGAATACCTTACAGGTACATATTTTGTAGTTACCGAAAATCAAAATATCATCATGAAAGAAAAATGTGGAATAGTCTTACACTGAATGAGAAATCTAGTCCTGAGCAAGTAGGAATAATGATCGAACTAAGAGTATTCTAGATATTTTAATTAGAATAAAGAAAAACAAATAACATGGAGAGAAAATATAAATGAGGAAGAAGTAAAGGTGTGGGCCTTGCACGATCAAGGATTTGCGTAGTTCGCAGAGGGTGTGTAAGCGCGGAAACTGTAAGACATAGAACATATCAAAAGTAGTTATCATTATCTTACTATATTGTATCTTACTAGAAACACAATCATACTATGTCAATTCTAGAAAACAATAACAAGAACAACTAGAGGAAACAAGCTAAGTCAGTGGAATAGTGTGGAATACGTAGTTACAATACATAGTGGTTGCAAAACTAGCAAATATTCCTTATAAACCCCAACTTAGCTAGAAACAAAAGGAAATCATAATGTAAAATAAGAAAATTAAGCCAATTTCAGTAATATGGAAATAAATTTACTTTCAAGAACACAACTTCAATGAAATTTTTGAATAACAAAATTGAGAACGAAATATGTGCACAGAGAGGCACAACAAAAATCATTATTCCAAAAAGAGTTAATAAAATTTCATTATAAACATCTCAAAACTTTGATGTGGATCCCATAAGGCGAGCTCTTCACGAATTATAAATGTGAATGATAATATTTAGACTTTACACGACATAAATTATTAGTCATGACAGTTTAGTAGTTAGTATAATATAACTTAGGACCATTAATGGGTTATATATCACATTTCTAGAGTAATTTTCATAAATACATACACATTACATGGGAAAAAGACTAGCCATAAGCCGAATACATCCGCAATGATTGAAAAAAAATAAAATCATGAAAATAGTGTGGAAATTTTTCCTTAACCCCATTTCTAATCTACAATTCATCTATTTCTCCATAACCCTCTACAACGCTAAGGGAACACAATGACCATAGATCTGCAAGATAACGACTAAGGATCAGGGATCTGGCTCAATGGTCGTTCTTGAAACTAGAAACGCCAAGCCAAATAAAGGATTCCTTCGTATAAAAGGGATAATGGAAGGATGTTAGAGGCTAGAAAAATCTATTTCACATATTTAAGGAAATAATTTCTGCATGTTATTGGAGTTCAAGATTTACCTGATATTAGAAAGGGTGAAAACCATCCCCTACACAAAGTATGGATGCAATACTTTATAATGAAAAAAAAAATGATCCACACACAAAATGCATATATCAATAGGGGAAAAAGAAACCCCAAAAAAGGAAATTAGGAAAATGGAGAAACCCCTATTTACCCAAATTGGTATTGAAGGAAAAGAAAAAATAGAGTTCGAAGGCATGGAAGTAATGAATATGTATATATTTAGCTACTAAGGAAATTTTATCATTCTATGCCGGCAGAGAAAGTACCCTCCAATCAATACCTTCATGGGGTTATTAATATGTGCCATGAACCCTGCGAGAAAAGGGGTTAGTCAAACCAAATGAGAATTTAGTCTAGAAAGAGAAGCAATTATGTGAGAACGAGTAAATTTTCAAAATAAAAAGACTTGTGATTTTACCTAAAGGGGTTTAGCTGAGTAAGAGGTTAGGTAAGTAGCAATGCTATATGTAGTAAAATCATTCCACCAAAAATTAAGAGTATTTACTCAATGAGTAAAAAGAACATGAACATTAACCCTAGCATGGTCAGCTAATTGTAAATTTCTAGAATTTGTTCACCAATCACTACACTACTTTACCTAACCTATAATTCCATCTAAAAGTAGAAGCAAATATGTATGTATATGTCATTATATTGGGTATTATATTCCAGGTTCAAGGAATCTATATCATGATCAAGGTGATTCTCCAAGTGCAAGACACCAGGTTACAAAATGAAACTGTGATAGAGAATAGGTGTCATCCCATGTCGAATGATAGAGTTTTTAAAGTGGAATTTTAGCCATTAGATCAATTGAAGACATCCAAATTGTCCATATAAATATTGCATGGTATGCACCTGACCATCAGAAGGGTCAGAGTTATATGGCAATAACCAATTCGCTACCCACCTTTCCATGACTCCTATAAAAATACACAAATTTCATGGGAACTCGAGTTAGTAGAGTTTTCAAAGGAGTAATAATTCCTTGTAGTAGTTAGATATTGACCAAGCCGAGGATGTCCTATGCATCTATTGACCTAGGATCATAGCAAGGGTCCTTAAGACGCCAACACACAATTACCCAAATTTTATTTACACAATTTTACATGTCAAACGTTTGGTAGTATTATTACATAAATTAGAGAGAGGAAATTTAACACCATACAAATCCTATTACCTAGTTCATGGTGATTATAATGTAATTACCATGAATTTAAAAGTGTTAGGTAAAAGTGTGGGTTATTTCCATAAACAAATTATAATATATCTAGATAACCTAGAGATTATTCAAATATGCAAGAACGAGCTCCAAACGATCTTATGTAATTCTTAAAAACATCAAAGTAGATGTGGCAAGATAAATGTTTACAATTTATATTTGTTAAAATAGAGTAAAGGTAACCCTATTGAAAACATAATTTTATAAGGCCGTGATGTTGATTTAATATATGACAGACCAACTGTAGTTAAAATACTACTGAATGTATTCTAGTCCTCGTACAAATAAAAGAAATGAATTTTGTTGAAACTTTAGAAACCAATATAATCTCTTTACAACAAAATAGACCCGTTATTGCAAAGCAAAATGGACAATGCCAAAATTTTGAAGTCATACTATAGTTAGTATGTTTGTGTGAACAAAAAGAAATTGTATGAAATCGGGATATGTTACAAAACTCAATCAGGGGAGGGTAATCCACCAACTTATTAGGTCTTTACATCACATACATTCTCAGCATATCCTCTAGTACCTAGTTCACTCATTCAATTTTCCTATCCATATGTTGACATTAAGAAGTATTTAACTTCTCTTGGGAACCTAAATTAGTGAAGAGAGCCTTCCAAAAAGTGGAGGTAAACTTTACGTCCCTATCAGAGATTACCATTTTGGATATTCAATGTAATCTAAAGATCTCTCTCATAAAAATATCAATAATTTTCACATTTTTGTAAGTTGATTGCACAAGAATGAAATGAGAAGTTTTACTTAGTTTGTCTACCACCACTGTTATAAATTACATTTTTCTTTCTCAACCTTCATAGACATGTGATAAAATCTAGCATTAATATTTCCCATTTCCATTAAGGAATGGGCAATATGTGGAGTAGACCAGTTGGGTGTTGATGTTAAACCTTTACTTGGTGGCCTTCAAAGAATTTCACCAAGTATTGGGTCACTTCTTTCTTCATTCCAGGACAAAAGTAATATTTTCTTATAGTTGTAGTTAATTTTTTGTCACTGCAATGTGCAACATATGGATTTCTATGATATTTGTCAAGAATAAATTACTTAATAGTTTTTTGATCAGGAACATAGATTCATTTTTTATAAATCAAGAAATTGTCATTGTTAATACCATATCACATACTTGATTTAGGATTACTCTCTTTTTTATCATTTTCCCGTGAGAAATGGTATTCAATATCTTTTAAGGTAGCATCTCTAATCTAATTAGAAAAAATAAATTTCAGTTGACTCTATACGCAATTCAATCTCCTACTTATAGCATCAACTGCCCATTTCTCTTTAGCTTTCAGGTACTTTATATCAAAGTCAAATTTACTGAGAAGATAAGTCCACCACACTTCTCAAGTGTTTATTTTTGGTTTCTTAAAAAGACTAGTCAAGTTTTTATGGTTAGTCATTAAGACAAATTTCATCCCCAATAAAAAATGTTATCATACCTTGAGAGCATCGATTATTTTAGCTAAGTATAGATGATAAGACGAATAAGGTCATTCATGTTCTTTCAATTTTTTAGATTCATAGGCCATGACTCAGCCTTCTCTCATTATCATGCTTCCCACCCTTTCTTCACATGCATCATTATAGAAAATAATCTCCATTTCCAGTTTTTTTGTCCTTAGAATAATTCTTGTGGTCAACAAGTGTTTTAGCCTTTTCTCTCTTCTACAATGATGTTAGGGTTTATGCTACTCTAGAAAATCCTTCATTGAAATGGTTATAACATACGGTTAACACAATATAGGATCGAATGTCTAGAACATTTTTGGGGACAAGCCACTCCATTATTGTTTCAATGTTCTTAGGGTCTACTCCTATCCCATATTTAGTGATATTATATCCAAGGTATTGTATCTGATCATTATGGAATTCATATTTACTATATTTGGCATACAATCAGCTCTCATGCAATGCTTATAATACTATATGTGGATGCTTCTCATGTTCCACCACTGTTATAGAGTCATTCTTCTTTTTCGACCTTCATAGACATATAATAAAATATAACATTAATATTTTCCATTTCCATTCACGAATGGGTAGTGGGTAGAGTAGACCTACTAGGTGTTGATGTTCATACTTCACTTGTTGTCACTCCAAGCATTTCACCAAATACTGGGTCACTTCTTTCTTCATTTGAGGACAAAAGTAATATTTTCTTTCGATTTTTGAGATTCATAGGTCATGAATCGACATTCTTGAATTATAATGCCTCCCACCCCTTCTTGACATTCATCAACATATAAAATAAAAACCATTTCTATTCTTATGTGTTATGGTCAACAAGTATTCTAGTTGATCAAAACATTGTTGATATTCCATTATCCATACAATTGAATCTCCTGCAATTTTATAATACTATATGTGGATGCTTCTTGTGTTCCTCCATATTCCTAGAAGAAATCAGGATATCGTCAATAGAAATGAACACAAATTTGTCAAAATAGGAATGAAATATACTATTCATAAGACGCATGAATGTGGTTGGGACGTTAGTGAGCCCAAAATGGAAAACAGGAAATTTATAATCTTTATAATGAGTTTTTCCCTTGTCCTTATTTGATGGTACCACGAATGCAAGTCAATTTTTTAAAATATATTATAACCCTTGACTTGATCAAATAGGTCGTCAATCCTTAGTAGTTAATATTTATTTTTGATAGTCAATTTTTTTTAGCTACCGATAATCGATATAAAGCATCATAGTGCCATCCTACTTCTTAACAAAGAGGACATGGGGCTCCACAAGGTGACACGTTGGGACGCATGTATTTTTTGTCTAACAATTCATGTAATTTAATTTTCAATTCTATCAACTCTGGTATGCTCATCCAGTAGCATGGCTTGCACACTAGGGAAAATATTAGAACTAACTCAATGGCGAAATCTATATCTTGTTTAGGTTGTAGTTGAGGTATTTGCTTTAGAGATAGCCCAACAAAGTCCTGAACTTGACAGGTTTTCTAACATTGTTGTTTTCTCCTTATAATTGGTATATCCCAACTAAGCTGCATAGATTTTCCAGTATTTCCTAATGAATTTCCCTATTTGTGAGGTTATAATTGGTCTTAATCTCACATACCTCTTAATTCCTTGAATTTCATATCCTTCCCCATTCAACAAATTTATTGTCTTTTCCTTACAGTTTACAAGAGATGAATGAGCGTCGACCAGATCCATACCAATTAAGACATCGTAGGACCTTAAAGGTAAAACATCTAAATTTACTATTATAGTTTGGTCCACCGATTCAACTAAATAATTTTCTACTTTAGCCACTACTCTCCCTTTTCCCCTATGGCTAATTCAACCAACCACATGGTCTTAAATTTATTGACTTGTAAATGACATAATTCCACCATCCTAGGAATTATGTAACTTAAACTTGTTCCAGAGTCTATTAGAATAGAAATCGTGTGCTTGAAGATCTTACCTTCAAATTCAATCATGGTAGGTTGATATTCTACTTGATGATCTTCTAATGCAACATTCATTTTACGTATACTTTTTGGCACTTCACCTAGAGTTGAAGCCTACTAAATGTTTATTGCTTGCTCAAATATCCCACAATTGGGACAATTCTTTATATAATGTGGTCCTTATCAACCCCAACACTGTAATCGTCGTTTTTTTGGCTGGTTGGCTTCCAATATGGTTGTCTGTTCTACAAATTTTGATTCATTCTGTGATCAAGGTTTTTGCCGACTCTTCTCCATGGGTTTTCCTTGTTGATTTCTATGGGAATTTCTAAGATTTACAGTTCCATTATTTTTATCATTTTGTGGATTCGTTTTTACTTTCTTAGCTACCCAAGCCTTATTATTATCTTTCTGTTATATTTCTTGATAACAGGTTCGGGCTTTCCTTTAAGCATTATCCATCGTTTTAGGATTATCGAGTTCTAGTTGTTCCTTCATGTGTGTTGGCAAACTGTTGATAAATCATTGCATATTTGCCTTTTCTTCCTGTATATAGGGAAAATACTGTAATAAGGAGGTAAAATTTTCCATGAATTCATCAATGGTTAGTTGTCTACGTTGAAGATCATGGAGCCGTTTCGCATTATCATTGTAGAATCATTTAGTTAGATACATTCCCTTGAAATATTTCTAGAAATTTTCCAAGGTGATTACTTATTTGTCAACTCCATGAATTGGCTTCACTTCTTCCCATCGTAATATTCTTTTTCCCTGTAGTTGGTAAATTTCTAAGCGAGTTTTGAAATTATCATCACGTTCATAAATTTGGAAGTACTTATTCATATTAAATAACCATGAATGTGTTGCCTTTTCTACCTCTCTATGAAAGCTCAGGGGTTTTATCTTTCTAAATTCTCCATGTAATTCGAATTTCCCTCTCTTTGCACCTTTCCAGATATTACTCCTAGGAAAATTTCTTCACTCTTCCTCATTTATGCCTCTATCACCCTCTTATTCTTCCGTGTAACTCCTTTCAAGTATATTGTCCTCCCACCTACTGTGGGACTTTGCTCTGTTTCCATTATGATGGACAGGGATGGAACTTCTATGATTTTGTTTGTGCATTGAACTTTTTAGTATCCATTCTTATTCATTCATCATACTTTCATTATCTACCCTTAAATTTTCCAATTTACCCTTTAGTTATTGCACGTTTTCTAGTGGCACAACCATTGTATTATGATGGTCATCTCGTAATCGTATCCACATTTCTCAATTGGGTCCCACAAAAGGTATTGAACTAGATCCTATAAAGGGTCTTGCTCATGAAGGAAAGTCACACTAGTTCCCATGCACATTTGCTTCCACTCTCTTTGAACCATACAATACAAATTTGTATTATCATGCCTAATTATAGCATAGTGTAGAAACATCGACTCTCATACAAAGTGTAACCTACATTAACAATTTTTCATTTACCATATATCTAATATTTTTACCATGTTATATATGTTGTAATTAGTCTCACAATGTATATATGTATGAGTTGATCTAGATTGCATTAAAGGATGTTTTATTTGATTTATGTATCCATGTTATATGCAACAGTATCTAAGTCATGATTGTCTCGGATGTGGAGCTTAACTTGATTGTATGACTTGAATAGGATGTTTGATTTGATTTATGTATCCATGTTATATGCAACATTAACTAAGTGATTATTTTCTCGAACCTCGAGCTTAACTTAATTGTATGACTTGAATGAGATTTGTGACTCCTTGGGTGAATCTCGTAGTGGCCATATGATGTATTGAGCGACATTAAATTTTGATCGATCTAAGATCTGGTCCCATCACATGTCATATAGCACTCTTAGCTCTAGGGATTTGTAATAGATATACAACTCTCCCAGATTGGGTTTCGATAGACAATGTAAATCGAAGCGGGTGTTGGAGGGTCCCCAACATCATATGCGACTCATTTGCCCGGTTTCCCTCTATCAAAATACAACTCTGCAACTTGGAAACTAAGGTTTCATTTTTATATGGACACCCTCATTTCTCTATGTCTACTCGCTTAGTTATCCGCATGACTTAAACCTTGAGGTCTGACGGTCTGCAAATTACTCCTATTAGCACTCATCCTACATGATTGGTGAGAATGAAGGGATTTCTAGAATGTCACACACTATGATTTTTTACATAGGTAAGTTACAATTACATCCTCTCCCATGTTAACATGCAATTTAACTAAATTCTTTCATGCTTTCCTCCAAAAAAAAAATTCATTTCTTGCTTCTTGCACATGCTAATGGGATATACTCTTGAGAAGGGTAATTGCAGAAGATGAGGGTATTTGAACAGATAAATTTTATCATTCACATTTTACTGTGTCCTCAATTTGTCTTTTGTCATTTTGTCTTTGTATTTTAATGCTCATTAAATAATAGTGAATGATTTTACTGTTTCCTTAATTTGTCTTTTGTCATTCTATCTTGATCTTTTAGTGCTCATTGAATAATAGTGAATTGAGGTCAACCGTTTTATGATTCTTTACTTACTGATGAGCTTCTTTTCTTTTAGTGTAATGTCATGGTGCCCTACATTAATATTTTTTTTACTTGTTGGTCTCTTACAAGTAATTCTTCCATGGTGACTTCATCAATTTGCTTGAAAATTCACGGCTCCCTTCCCTAGATTCTTCTTCGAGAGTTT